>PVKB01006869.1:0-49399 GCA_004027205.1 Ctenodactylus gundi | reverse complement strand
CTGTCTACTGTTTGTTATCAACTGTTATTCACTGCCTCAGGCAGCTGTGAAACCAAATGATTCCCGTAATTTTTATTTGACAAACACCATCAGGCACAAGGCTTTTGCACTGGGGGAGCTCCAAGTCAGGCCAAATGACAGCCTTGTAAGTAAGGTTTTCCTAGCAGCAGCCCAACAAGGCCGAAAATGAATACTCTGGGAATGGATCTTTGAAGAAGCTCCAGACCTGTTGTGCGCCCTCCAGTGGCTCCTGCCCTGATGGCTTTCACAGAAACTGAAGGTTGTTTTTTAAGGATACCATAAAGCAGGAAATCAGAAGAGGAAAATAACGAAGGTTCAACTGCCTCAAAGCTCTCTGTCCTCACTGAGACTTAATTATTTTCTTCACTAAATGTTTCAGAGATTGCTATAGGCCTTTGGTCAATTTTCAAAATTCTAAAAAATACACATTGATTCAAAGAATTTCTCCCCACTCTCCTATTGCGTTTAAGGAGAGAATTGCACGGCTACCCACCATCATCGTTTTCTCTTTGGGAGGCAGTGTTGGTAATTACTTTACTCACCTTTTTTGTCACTGTGACAAAATGCCTGACTTGCACACACGAAGATGAAAGGTTTGTATTCACTCACAGTATCAGAAGGTTACACATTCATTAATGGGCAGGCAGCCGAAAAATGGTGAAAGCCCTTGGCAGAGGCAGAGATGAAGACAGCACCTCACAGTATTACACAGAGGAAGCCAAGTCAATTCCTTGAAGAAAAGAAGCGGCTTGTATCCTTCCAGGTCCCAACCTAGCGATCCATCTTGATCCAGCCTCAGTGTTCTGGCCCTTCCAGGTTCAGGACCACACCACACACCTGTATCTGATCCCAGTGCCTATAATGCAGTCCACACACCTGCAATCTATGATCAGTCTCACGCCTATCTTCTACCACATACATCTAATCCACCACACACCCAAAATTTATCCTTCTAGACCAGGCCCTTATTTTCTAACAGCACATGGTTCCATACATAGTCTATCACATACAAACACATGAGTTTTTTTGGGGGGACATTCCAAACACAAATCACAATAGTAGTGGTACTGGGTATGGAGACATCACTAGCCTACTTTTATTTTTAACTTTAAGACACGACCTCACTAAGTCATTAAATTTTCCACGCTGAGCTCGCTCATGTGATTCTCCAGAAACTGCATCCCTGAGTGCTGGGAAAACAGGCCTGCAATACCAAGTCTAGCTTATTTCACTATCATTACTGAAATGTCTCTTTAATCTGTAGTTAATACAATTTTAGAGTAATTAAAATGAATCTTTCAAGACAATGAAGAGAAAAATGAGTGAAGTATATGAATGGAGAATTTTATCAGAAAATAGAAGCCAGCCTACAGTGACCCAAATGATCATCCCAGTAAAAAGAAGTACATTACCTAACATTATAAGCTCAAGATTTAAAACACAATATTTATTATAAAATAGTATGTTATTTAAGATATCAGTAGGTTTTAACTTCAAAAATATTCGTCACGGAAGAAAACAAAATTAGTAACACCAAAGAACAACAGGAAAGCCTAAATATGTTCAAAGACAGAAAGATAACTCAAAAAAAGACAGACATAAAAGATACTGCAGTGTTTCTTAAATACAGTCTAACACGTGGTTACTTGGGACTCTAAAATGAAAAACAGGAAGATTTTGAGGTACAAGAAATATTCAAAGAAATAATGGCAGATAATTCCCGAAAAGGGAATAAAGGTATCAAACCAAAGATACAAAGAAATAGGCAAACTCCAAATGGTTCAATGCAAATCATATGAAGGCACATCATCATCCAATAGCTGAAACATAAAGAGAACTAGAAAATTTTAAAAGTACCAAAAAGTGTACATAATAATCACAAGACTACCAGTAATGTTAGTATATGACTTCTCAATAAAGATAATGGAAGTCACAATATAATGAAAATACCACCCTTAATACATTTAAAGAAAACAGTAATCAACCTGACATTCAAAATTAGTTAAAATAATTTCCAATGTAAAGATAAAAGAAACTTTAAAAAGAAACAGCAAAAATAACTTCAAAACAACAAGAAATAAACATTTTACTAGAACTAAATTGAACACAGAAAAACATATAAATATCGAATTGTCAAAAAAGTCATGATGTATTTTTGTATGTTTATCAAAGTCATTTATTTATATAAGAAACAGCTCAATCAGTAATATATTACCTACCTGGTTCAATAATCTTTTCCCATCTTTCAGTGAGCTTCATAATTTTTCTTCCACCACAGAAGGACCTATGTTTCTCATTGAAAAACTGAGCCAGGTGCTGACTGACAGACTCATTGAACATTTTATCACACAAGGGATTTTGAAGGGTGTAAAACAAATGAAAGTCTGACGGTGCAAGGTCACTTGGGTATGGTAAGTGTGGCAACACGTCCCTCCCAAGCTCCACTAATTCTTGATCGTGATCAAACTGTGTGTAGTGTCTCAGTGCCTTGATGGAACAGAACTCCTTGATGATTAATGAGCTCTGGATAGTTCTAGATGACTTGTTCTCTCAAACTGATAGTACCCATTCAAACTGATTGTAGTTCCTTGGTAGGAGCTGAAAATCATGACACCTTTAAAATTATAACATACTGAAAGCATAATCTTCCTCTGATGAATATCTGCTTTTGATGTCATTTGAGGTAAATTATCACGCTGGGAACAAGATCATTTGTACACCACATTGTTGTAAACACTTCACTTCTCATCATGTTATCAGTCGCCCAAAAAAGGATCATGTTTAATGAGCATATCATAGCTGTTTCTCCACAGAATCAAATGAACTTCTTTGAGTTCATGAGGAATGCAAATGACAAGCGTGCTTACATACCCCAACTTCTTCATGTGGTTGCAAATGTTCGAATGATGGAGGTTCAACTTTTCTGCAGCCTCTCATGTCATGTAACTTGCATTTGACTCTAATAAAGTCTTCATATTTTGTCATAAGCCCTGTTGGCCCTCCATGACTGAGGAAGGTTGCTGAGATCAGCACACCCAGCACAACATTTTAGGAAACACCTTTGGTATTAATTTTTGCAGAGCACTGTCACTATAAACTGGATGCAACTTTTCATAAGCGTGACATTGTATAGAAGTAAACATGGCAAAAATGCAGAATTTGGTCTTACATCTTCAATTTGTAAAATCTCGCAACCTCAATCAATGCTCATTTCTTTTACACTGAAGCTAGAACTGTCAGCCATCAAATGGCACAGCGGTAACACAGATGTGAGTGACTCTAAATCTTCCAAAAATGGTCTAGTACTACATGTTGCAAAAATAAATGCATCACGATTTTTCTGACAACTCAATAAATGTGAAAATCTTACAATGATGGTCACCGTAAAGAAGAGCTGAAGCTAGAAGATGCTCTAAAAGACGCATGGGATGATATTTAGACATTCGAATCAGAAAAGAAAAATCTCATCTGAGAAGTTAAATGAAGAACATGGAGAAACTTAACAAGACAAATTTAGAAAAGCACAAAAGGCTAAAGAAGTTATTGTGTTAATAACAATCTAAGATTTGCAGCGTTTCCATTTGATTTTTTTTTCTTTTATTGGGTCGTAGCAGATATTCAAGCAAAATTTTATGAATGATGATAATACTTTTTAAGACTATTGACATTATTAAATAGAAAAAAATCTATAATATCTCAGAGAGGATGTGAAAAGATTCTCTTCACTTGAAGGCTATTAGATAATAGATCTGTACTTATAGTTTTAAGGATTTGTTTTTCTCTAGGAAATTGAATGTCCAATGAAAAAAAGAGTCTTTGTTACTTACTCACTTCCCTATGCAAAAGTTGTTAATGGCGGCTTTTTAAAGACCAAAATAAGAAAGAGCATTTGTGTATTTTTGTATTGAGCATCTATTAGGCTTTAATAGGAAATGGTAAAGTATTAAATGCTTGAAAAAACAGTAAACATTTACAGAGTAAAGAGCTTGAAAACATTTTACCAACATTCTTGTTTTGACCAGAAATGTTCTTTTCCATTTCCCCAAAGTGAGGACGACAGGACTAGACAGGTATAAGAAAGTGAGCCTCATTTACCAGCAGAGATCGTTAAATTAAAATTCCAAGCTGTAAATTTTCCATTTCAAAAGTGTTCAAGAGCTTATTACGAGGCATATCACTTTACTTTTAGCTATGAAGTGGATACTAATTTTCAAAAGGACTTGCACCTTAACCCATCAGAATTAATTCAGGAGCCTCACACACTGACACATAAAAAATGTGTAAGGTTTTTGGATGAATAAATAATATTTTTAAAGATGGTAAAGTTATGCTTTTATCTTTTTAAATTAAAGCAGGTGATAGATCTATATAAAAGAGGGATAAACTTAACAAATTTTCATGAAAATATATCAAGACATGCTGATAATATCATTGTGACAGCAAAAAATTAGTCTATAAAATGAATCAACTTCCTCTTTACTATAAAGGAAAATCACAAAAAATGAATAAGGCTATTAGGAGATCAAGGAATTGTGTCTATGTCTAAAGAGGCAGGTAGATGGTAATTTAGGCAAGAGCAAGGAAATTATTTTGAAAGTGTTAATTAATTATATTCACACTTTGAAAGCTACATTGTAGAAAGGTGAAGGATCTGGATAAAGTTCTCAAAAGCCTAAAAAAATACCATTTAAACCTTTATTCTCCTTTTACTTGGCTATTTGTGAAGTAAAACACCGCATTCAGTACTAAGAACTTGGGACTCCTTTTCAGTTCAAAAGGAAAAATTGCCTGATTACAAAGAAAAGAAAAGTCACAAATGCACTTAAAGCACATGAGCCATACTCCACTAGCTTCTAACTTCCTGGATATATATTTTTCCAACAAGTTGACTCTCTGGAAATTGTCATAAAAACGCAAATTCTCTTCTCAAAGCCTAAAGCCTGATTTAGACCATTCAGCTCTGTGGCAGAGTATCTCAGTTAAAAGGGTAAATATTTGGCTTCCCGCTTAGATTTAACTGTGCCAACTGCTTTCCTTTTATTGGCAATCTCTCATCCTCTGAAATGTAGAAACCTTTTTTTTTCTCTTAGGAAATACGAAGACACACAAGAAAAAGATGTTTCTCAGACTTCACAAGGTTGGAAATTAAAACCTCCTGGCCTATTTTTCTCTCTGTCTTTAGCAGTTTCGTCAAATTTAAGAATCAAGAGACAAAGACTGTTAAGTCAAGGTCTAGAATGGCTGTAACTTCTTGTAGATTACTGCAGAAGTGTATTTTTTGTTTAAAAAATCACATTTAATTCATACATGCAGCATTTTGAAAAAATACTTTATTAAGTCTTTCACTGCAGAATCGGAATCTGTGGCCTAGCCAATTGTTTTATAGGCCATGCAAACTGATATTTGGTCGAATTGCTCTTTTTTGAGGGAAAGAATAGGAAGACATCTTATGAATATTTACATGCAAATGTTAATTGGAGACAGCATGTGAACAACTTGATTAAATAAGCATTTTAGCCTGAACTACAGTATTATTGGTTACAAATTTAGAATTTTATTCCAGTCAGCAAGGTAGACGTGAAACCCTGCTGTGAGTTTAACTAGTTAAATCATTTTCTTACCCTAGCAGAGGTCAATAATGTAACTTTTATTGATAAAGAGACAGAAGAGAAAACATATACTTAAACTAACTAATGATGATTTAGCAAATAAAAAACAAAGGTTTTTAATGGGTCAGAATTTCCTATTTAGGAGGCATGGCTAAAACGCCAATGGAACTGCTGCTGGTAGCAACCTAATGTGGATCGCTTTGTATTTGCCTATTTGGATTGACAAATTTGTGACTGACACTCAAAAAATTCAGCAGTCAAAACTTGTTTTGTCTTCTAAAAGAGACTCTGCATGAAATAGTTCCTGAGATCTTTTAATTTTTATTTACTTATCTTTTTGGCTCTCATATCGATTAGCCTCACAAGCAAATGATGAATTCCAATTTTATTTAACCTGCTTCAGAATGGGCCCACGGTAGGAAAGAAAATTGTGTCATGTGATATCTACTTCCGCAAGCCCCTAGATGCCTACAGAGAGTCATGAATGAATAATTACTCTGTCAGCCAATGTAACACTTAACTTTCAGATGGGGAAAGAGAGCAACAAGAGCAGAGCCAGCCATTGAGGCGGCAATCACCCCCCTCCACTCAGCCCAATTTTACCTCGTGCCTATTTGTTGGCAACATGTTTGGAATTTGACTTACTGTGTGTGCCGATCCTTTATTCCCCTTTGTTGTTACCGGCCTTATCCATTCTCCTAACAATAGAAACCTCGGGAGAACATTTTCTCTAATCCCACTCCCAACTGTTAGTTTCGTTTGTTTATCTACTTTCTTGACTCGCAGCCCAAACCTTCTGTATCAGTTTTGTTCCCAACAAGGGGAGAAAGAAGGAGACTCGTATGGCATTTTTAGAGCCATTTGTTACTGTGGCAGTGAGGAATCTGTGACGCTTTGCACAGATTGTCAGTTTGTCCTGCGATGGGAGAAAGCAGAGGGAGACAAATAGGAAATTCTCAGTTTGCTTTTTGAAAACTCTGAGGTCCCTTCTGCAATCATGGTACAAGAAAAAGGAGCGTGAGTGACGTGAGCTAAGAGGGACGCATTGTGTCTTTCCTAACCTATATACCATAATCAACGTGAAATGAGGAATGAATTTAGGATTTTGTGTATTTTTGTTTCATACGTCTGGCTCACATGTACCCCAATATAAAGGTTCAAAATGTCCACTTACCATGCATTTCTCGAGATTTCTCATTTCCCTATTTACAAAGAGAGGGGATAGAGTAAGATTAGCATAAAGAGCCTTCCATTCTTCCCCTTCTGTCAGACACTCACATCAACAAGGGAATACATGTCATCGGTTGCTTCCTTTAAAAAAGAATATGACAGTGTTCCTTTCTCTGTTTAGTGGGTATGTAATATCTACTTTCCAAAAAGTTCTTCAGTGTTGGCCATTTCAGAGTGAGGTCTCTCTATCTTTCCTCTTTTCTCCCCTTTCTTCCTGTGCTGGGGATTAACTCCAGGGCCATCTACATACTAAGCAAGTGCTCTGTCACCAAATCACATCACCAGCCTAGTTGTGATTCATATCAAGGCACAGTCACCTTCAACTGATGCTTTCTTTTGTTCAATATTAAAACAACACCAAAAAAAAAAAAGTTACATTGGCACCTGTGGGAAATTTTAAGCATATATTTTTGGCTAAGAACAAACTTTTTTTGCAAATGCAAAGATAAATTACAATATACTTCTCTGTTATTCTTCCATAACCATTCTGCATGTTTCTGATCATAGAGGACTTATTTTGTTCTTTCACATACTGTTATGCAAAAAGCCTTTTCTGCCCTGCCTCATAGTTTACAATGCAATTATTTTAATGATTGAGATGGCCTAATCAAGAGGATGTACCTAAATTTTCTAATGCATTCCATTCTATTGGCTATAAATAGAGTTTACAGCATTATTTTATTAACAAAGGTGATTCAATCAGAAAACTTAGGCAAATTTTTTCTTTATTCAAGATTGCTTTGCACTTGTAGTTAATGATTTTTTTTATTAAATGTAGAGTCGTTATAAACTGGCGTAGTCACCAATTGCCATCTGCTTCTCCATCTCCCTGGAGCACACTCGCCCTTTTTATTCAATTAGTTAAATTTGTAATTTTTCTCCACGTTTTAGGTTAATTGTCACTTCTTCAAGAAGTCTATACTACAGCTACCCTTAATGATTGACAGTGGAGTCCATAATTATTTCCACATTCTTCTCTAAATCTTGCCACCTGTTATACACTGAATACTCATATTCTGTATGAGATTTCAAGCAGTGTGTGGATAGAGAGGCATTTTTCCTTTTTACCCTAATAACCAGTGCCTCCAACAGTGGATTCCAGATGCCTAGTAGATATTTAACAAATCTTTGAAAACTGCCATTTGAGAATAGGTTAATAAAAGGATAGATATTTCTTCAGTGGTAGAAGAGGTACACACTCAAATGACTTGCTTAAAGTATATTCATTTCAAAAATTGCTTTGTAAGGAAATTACTCACTTAAAACTTCAATAGCTTAATGTAAATTGTCAGAGACACCATACAGGTAGTCACTTTTTGTCCTTAGAACAGTAAGTTATTAAATTGTACATTTTTCTTTGTTTATGTGAGCTGAAATTCTTTTTTCATATAATATTCCCAACTTTCTTCTTTTTTCATAGTAGGATAGAGGACATATTAGAGGGACCATTTTAACATAATTTCATAGTGATCTCAGTGAAGATTCTTGCTAACCTCAGGATAAATTATACTCAAAGATGTTGTAGAAACAGGTCGTAAACTTTACGATCAAAGCAAAGATTTTAGGGAAATACAACTTGTAAAGAATAGCTCATAAGTGCACTTTATAGAGATCTGAAATATTTAAGTAAATACACACTTAGAAATGTGATGATAAAATGCATTTATATATTCTAAATTCATACCAGTTTCTTACAATAGGTGCTTGTGGCATTTTCCATAAAGTTTCCTTAAATGCTATAATCATTTGTAGATGACAATAGACTGTAAAAATCTAAATAAGGTATGATGACCATCCAAACTTGTAATTTTGTCTTTTTTATACTGAAATTTAATGACATTTTTTTCTGACAGGTTATCTGCCACTAACTCAGATAATCCTGAAGTATTAGCTGTTAATTAAATAGTTGATGAAATATTTATAGTCATTAATTCACTTCTAAAATATTTGCATTAAATAAAAATTATCTAGTACTGTGATATTTCATATAAATATACAATGAATAAAAATGTTCAGAATGAAAGAGGAGAGGAGAATATGGAAACCTGATTAATAGCATATTATTACAACACATGCCAAGCGTTGTAGGAACAAAGAAGTTGTCCCTGCCTTGCAAAGAAAGAGAAAACTTTGTATATAAACATTTAATTAGTGAATAAAGACAGAAATAAAGAAAATAAATAGGGATATTAAACAAAAAACGACCCACAAGAATAAGATGCCATGTATTTGCCCAAGTATGAGTAGTTCCCTATGCGAGAGTCTAGCACTTTTGATATAGTAGTATCATTAGTAGAGGAGATAAGCTGAAGAGTTAATATACAGCCACATGCTAAAGAATGCTTTGGAAACAATATGAAGAAACACAAAAGAAAATCTTCTGAGTTGGGAGATATTTAGTGTCAAAAGACCCAGATGGGGCCATTCAAATACTACAGATGAGAATTAAGGACAAATTAAAAATTAAGGGCTAATAAGGAAAAAGTGTAAAGCAGATATGCTGACCTTTTCTCAAACAGAAGCACTGTGACTGGCATATAGTCATTGGCAAGGATAAAAATGGTCTTAAATGTTTTGAAAGGATAATTCTGAACAGCCACAGAGGAGTGATGGAGGAGATCATTTCAGAGTCTACCCTGAGTTTGAGGAGTGACTCGATTCTACATCCTAAGCAACTGATTTTAGGCAAGTTTCCCATTCTACAAGATGCAATCTCGTTATATTTAAATAATTTGTGAGTATTCAAAGATGTAATAGTTCACAAATGTTTTATACAATGTCTAGAATATGTTTAATATATCTTCTGTTTATCATTACTATGGTAGAATCAGAAGTCATACAATCATAAGATTCTCTATTAATTTTGTAAAGTTGCTGACTTCTTCCTTGTGAATTAGATGAGTTTTTTTTTTTTTTCTTTTTTTTGAAACAAGGTCTCACTCTGTAATTCAGGCTGATCGGGAAGTCACTGTGTAGCCCAAGATGGCCTCAAACTCATGGCAGCCCTCCTGCCTAAGTCTACTGAGTGCCTAGATGAGATTATCTCAATACTTACATATTGATTTTTCTGATATTCTTCAACTGCCCCAACTAATGTATTTATAATGGACTCAGAAAGTATGTTTACAATAAATGTCTCAGACCGCTTTGTGGTGTTATATACATAAAGTATAAGACTGAATAATTTGTAAAGAGATTTATTATTTACAGTTTTAGAAATTAGAAAGGACAAGTTTGAGGGACAGAAAATTAGCAAGGGCATTTTTTCATTAGCATCCCATGGGCAACCAGGGGAAAACAGCATAAAAGTGAGAGAAAGGAAGAGAAGAAGAGAAGAGAAGGGCTGGACTCATTTTTAATTTTTAAAAATATGTATTTATTTATTTATTTATTTATTTATTTATTTATTTATTTATTTTTGAGACACGGCCTCACTCTGTTGCCCAGGCTGGTCATGAACTCATTATGCAGCCCGTGCTAACCTTAGACTTACAACAATCCTCCAACCCCACCTCAGCCTCCTGACTGACGTCTGGCATAACAGGTATGCACCACCATGCCTGGCTTTATGTAGTACTGGAGAATCCGCAATCTCCTTAATCACTGTGCCAGTTCTCCTGCCCTTAAACTCATTCTTGAATCAGGAACCTCACTCCTCAAGTAAGTGACCACAACCATGATAATGGCATTAACCTAATCATTTCTTAAAGTTCCCAACTCTTAACACTATTATGTTTAGGAGTAAATTTCTAGCACATGAACATGGAGGAATGAATTAAAAGCATTGTAGAACCAAGCAAGTTCACGTCTGATAAGTCTTATAAGTACCCGGGGTAATCACACTTAGAAAGGCAGAATTTTTGACTAAATATTAAAAATAAAACATAAAATTAAACACAAAAAAGCCTCTGTGTAAAACTTTGATTTTAGAATCTAATTAAGTAAGCACTTCTTTGTTACAAGAAAACTGTAGTTGTGTGAATGAAAGGAAAAGAAAACAGATCCTCTCTGCCTTGGATAGGGAAGTCAGGGCAGCTGAATTGGAGGCCATCTAAAGAGACAGGGAGTGCTCCTGAGATTTATATGGATTCCATGAGACCATCCTGAAAATTGCAAGAAGTAGTGAATGCTGAACCTTATGAGATAAGGAAAGAGCTGACATGGACTCTACTGAAATCAGGCAGTGCATGCCTAAATTGCGATTGAAGCTATTCCTTCACTACTGCTTCTCCAATAATTGATCACTGTTATTGTTTAATTCTAAGTTTTCAACAGTATAACCTGGGTAACTGAATGCTCCCTCTTTCATATTATTTTATACTACACTTTATATTCATTAGTATTTAGGATCTGTGGAACTTGAGCATTGCTTAAAATTTACTGAAGCTGAACAAAGACTTCCTAAACACTCTGGGAGGACAAGAGCCAGCTAAAGTCCTTCAGAAATTTTGCTGTCAGGTTAAAAGTCAAATAAAACTGAAATTCATGAAGATGAAACGAGAGACTTCCAAGGATAGAACCTCCAATTAGAAGTAAAAAAAAAAAAATGAGAGTATCAAATGACAACACTCTCTTCTCTAGTTCCATCCTTTGTATCTTGCTAGAAAGGTGTAGGAACAAGGAGAAGTTGGTCTCCAACCATGGGGAAGTACCACTCTTCTGTAACTTATTATAGCTTGTACAAATTTCAGTTCTTGATTCTGGCTGAGAGATAGCCATAGTGATGAGCCACCAGTTAAATCAAATTTGGGTTTCCATACCTCACAGTCTAAGTGACTGTTCATGAAATTTGGAAAGCATAGTCCAGGGCCTAAGGTTATTTAATAAAAGCCTACTCATTATCATCATCAAATAATTAAGAGTCTTACCATTACATAATTCACGTATTAATAAAATACACTCCTGTGCCTAATTGTTTTAAGGAGGCAAAATAAAAGTATGCTGAGTAAAATACCTCTCAAAGTATAATAAGACTTTGTAGCTCTCATATACTTTGCAAAAGTATCGGCACCCCAAATTTAAACAACGGTAAGTAGTTCACAGAGTTCTTGAATTAACTATTGTAGTAATATTTTACATGAGCATTTTGTTTCTGATATTTTTTTTTCAGAATGAAACTGCTTAATTCACATAGTACTAAATTTAGCTCTTTGATACGTTTCAACACAGAGCACCAAAAGGTTGAGATGGTTTTTGGCCTCAAATGACTGATTTCTACTCCACCAGGCAGAAAGGAACAGAATCTCCAGCAACTTGATGAGATGGGTGTCAATGCAGGTCAACAGGCTGCAACCACCAGAACTCATTTGTTTAGGCCTGATTAAGTCCAGTAGGGGGAGTATGAAATGAACTCAAAAGGATCAAATGATCGCTGGGAGTCAGGAAAACCATGTGCAGTGGGCTTTCATTTCTTCATACAATAGGGGGCAGGAGGCCTGGGCTGCCAGGTTCATGAGCTTGCTAACAGCTCTGTATGGGAACAGTGTGTTTTCTATATTTGATCTGAAAGAGACACATCTGAGTGGTCTCCAGTGTCCACTTGCAACCCGAATTGCGGCGGCACGGAATTCTTCAACGTCTGACATTTAAAAACCGGCCTTGGATCTAATGCTGTGTGCGAGGTAAACCTACTGCGCTCCCCATACTTCTTTGAAAAAGTTGACAAGAAACCCCATATGAGACTGCGTTTCATTGTCTGGTTGTCATGGTATAGTAGTTAAATATGAAAGGAAGAAACGGGGCTAGAAAAGATAAAGAGGAAGTGTGTAATTAAAGCACCGTGTTAGTGGGGAAAATGGCTTTCTTTATCTTTGAACTATAAGGCAATGTTTTTAACTTGATAATATGGGACAATTACTTTAATAATTAATATTTCTAACTTAGATATCAAGGAAATCGGTTGATGTGCTTTTAATGGTTGTCCTTCTCTTCATAGATTTCTCAGCAATTCTGAGAACAGATCCATTCTCACATGCAGGTTGACAGGCTGCAACCCCCAAAGCTCATGGGTCAGGCCTGGTTACCACCAGAGGGGGAGTATGCAGCACATTCAAAGGACCGATTACGAACGGAGCATCTCCCTGGTAAAGGGTCAAAGAGGAGTCTCCCCTGCCTACTATAGGAACACGGGACTATAACCAAGAACTTTGCTCAGACTTGACTCTTTTAGTGTTAAACTTCAGACCTTATATGTATTCTGGTTTGCTCTTTTTAATAGTGTAACAATTTTACTCCATCTCACTTTCAATATTTACTACTAATAGAACTTGAATATTTTTCATATTTTCTCCTTCTCATTGTTTGTGTGACTTTTTTTTAAAGGAGGAAAGATTTATTTTTAGCTCATAGTTTAATAAGGTCACATGGGTGGCCAACAGTGATGGAAACACATGGCAGAGGCACTTTATGACATGGCAAATGGAAAAACAACAGAGAGCAGGAAGGTGGTACCAACACACACCCCTTCAGTTTAAACCCCAAGCATCTGCTCCTTCCAGGCACGCCCCACCTCCCAACTGTGCATCATGCCCATAGATAATCCACAACGTCCAGATACATAAGGCTTTTGGGGTATATCAAGATCAAAACCATGACACAGTATAATGCAGATTGTTTTTGTAGTCAGTAATAAGTTCAGAAAATGTGCGACTTTTTAAATGTGGTTGTTTCTAAAAGACAAAGTCAATTATTGAATATACAATGCAATTATTTATCTTTTTATAAACTGACACTTCTAAAAGGCCACACAAAGGACAGAAGTAACTTAAGGAACATATCGTACAATACATTGTACTGATTGATAGGGTAACTTTAAAAATTAAATTAATTAATGTGGGTGAAATTTGTGGCTCACAAGTGTCATGCAGGAGCCCCTTAAAAATTGTAACTGTAATAATAGCTAACAGCAATTGTCCTAACCTCATACATAACATTTTCTGTGGAGATTACTATAGATATAGATAGATAGATAGATAGAAGAAAGAGAGAGAAAAAAGAAAGATGTTTCTATATATTTGAAACCAGCAATGTCCCTAGCTGTTGTACATTTTCATTCTGTCATTTCATAGCTACCCTTCACCAATCCTAAAAATGAACTGTGTCCCCTACCCAAATTGCTCTATTGTGAGTGAACTGTTACGTCTCGAAATGTTCACACTAAGGAACAGGGAGCAACGCAATATCCAGTTCTGCACCTTTTTAAAAACCGCCACTCTAAAAAGGCCACAGAAAACAACAGAAGTAACATGGGGGGAGGAGGGGCACGTCTTGTACCACATTGCATTGACAGGGAGATATAAAATATCTATCCCAGTAATTAATTCCTCAGCTGCTTCTGCCACCTACTCTCCAATAGATAATTCCATTAAATATGTGCTGAGCACATATGCTAGAGGCTCTTTGTTGCAATTTACACACATTGGTTCCTGACTCCTTTTATGAAATTTTAAATGGTAAAAAGAGATGAGCACTGATTATCTGTATGTCTGATAAATGAATGCCTCAACAAAATTTCACAGCTAAAAAGGTTATTTACTTAAGTAAGATTTTTGTGTGAGTGTGCTTGGAAAGGTCAGATTTTTTTTTCTCCCATTGCTGTGAAATTGCTTCTGCCTTTTAGCGAATCTTTTAAGACGCTCTTCTCCTTGCAGTGTTGACAAGGACAGGAGAAGGAGGTGGCCTGAGGAAATGACATGAGCAGCATAAAATCCTGGCTGGAGTCGCAGGCAACCCACAGTTTGCGATTTTTGAAAGTCTGTCAAAAAAGTTGCGTAATATGAAAGTGAAGACGGGACTTCTGAACAAAAATCAATAGCTGGATCTTTTGAACTGCCCATGTACAAAGTTCTAATGAAAACGTCCTTGAGGGGAGTGTTAATAGTGGACTTTGAGATCAGCTTCACCAGTGGTCTGATAACACTACAGAGCAATTGAAGTTTTCAAAGACTCCAAGACTTGAAAAGTTTGGCTCAAACACTGAGGATGTAAATGCCTCTGAGGGGTCTGAGAAATCGCAACCCACCGCTGAATATACAATGTACGTGTTTTCTGAACCATGTCAAATTTTAGCCACAGGATACAATTTACTTCAAGGGGACTGATAGCTCTCTAAAAAGCAGCACTCCATGTTCAAACTAATAATTGATCAGGTACCAGGTACCACAGAGTAAGGGTATAAAATGATTAAGAATAAATCACCCAGGAGGGCTGATTAGAGGACACTATTTCTTTCTAAAGCAATCTTCCGGCCAGATGGGAGCTTATGTAATATTCATTGATATTGTTTCCCACATTTTTACTTTTGTTTCTTTTTCTTAAACATATATTTGTTCATTTCTATTTAAGATACAAAATTATATCTAAAAACAATCTTTTTGGTTAGCAACATTGTACAAATTACAGGTTAAGGTTTTAGGGCACTCATTGCTGATATTTTTTCTACCCTCACCCCCAAATATCAAACAAAAATATGTGTTATGTATGGCTCACCATTTTTAATAGATTGGAAAAATAATTCAAAGAGGAAAAATGCACATGCACTAAACTTCACTTCTAACAGTGGACGTTTCAGTTCTCATTTGAGTTACTATTGGTAAATATACACTTCAGCCATCCCCAGAGAAAAAGGACCAGGACGCCCCCACTCACCTCATGGAGCCAAAATGGTTTGTTAGATGCAAGATAAAGAAAATAGTTTCCTTATTTCTCACTTTAACTGCCAAAGCTTTCTACCCTGCATAGAAAATATTCATAATTTACAAATAAAATTTTTATTCATTTATGTAACTGTAGTGATGCATTATTTGCATGCAGTAAGTAAATATACTTCTCGTGTTTTTCCATTAATATACTCTAGACAATGAATAATTTCTTATCTCTATTAATTATATATTCAAATAGTTATGGCTAAACTTCGCTTTTCTTCTTCTTGTATTTTCTCAGGGAAATGCGAAGAGGCAAGCGGACTATTTTAAGCACCCAGATGACTATGTGAGGTGAGTTAGCCTCGACTCCCCAGCCCAGAGCCACACTTTGGCCTTACTGCCTCTGCAGACTCTAAGACCAAACCCTTCAGATGGCCAGCACAGATGGTATCACCACCTGGTTTTCTGTTGGAGCCCAGCAGCCTCAACTGAAGTATTGAATCTCAGGGCTAAGTAATCATTATCTTAGTCTAGGTGCCCAATGTGTAAATTCTGCAATGGGATGCCTTAGAAATGCTCTCAAGGTCACCATAGCAAAGACCTCGATGGAAGTGAGTGCATCAGGAAGGACCAAGGGGACACAACAAGAAAACACAGGGGTTCTTATATAAGTCTCATTTCACTCTGACCCCACAGAGGTTCTAGAACATGAAGCACACCACAGAGCGATCCTGCTGGACACAGTGAAGAGCAGACATCATCCTACCCTGGCCATATTGTACTATGGGAGGGGATAAACTCTCAGCATCCCTCATGGGATGACTTCCATCAGAAAAGGGCTCTTTTTCAGAACAACAACAACAAAAAAGTGCACCTGTAAAGCCATTCAGCATGCAGCTTCCCTGTTGACTGTAGCAGCGTAATAGAAACCCAGTCAAGCCAGAGCAAGGTGACTATCTCTCTATCCAACCCCTTCTGGTGAGTGGAAACTTTTATACCTGGGTTCATGTTTCTATGTTTTCAAAATAAACTATTCTTAAAAAAAAAAAACAGAAAAAGATGAGAATGAGAATTTTATAATACTGTATACTGTAGGTAAGAAACGAGTGTAGGAATATGACTGTACACCTGATTTCCTTCTGGAACCACCTTTGCCCGAGAGGATGAGACTGAATCACCCCAATCTTGCACAAAGGTTGTCTCTCAGACGACGCTTCTCTTTTTTCTAGGCCTCAGCTGCCTCTTGACCAAAATGTTTAATGGTGCCTTGAAGCATTTAAAATTATATTCAATGTTCACAATTTTCTTCCTAAAACATCTTTTATATTCAACATGCAATTAGTTAATTTCTTTATCTGTTTTCCTATATGTGAGATCTAATTATATGTTTCCTAAAATGTGAATTTGCTTACCTGGAAAGACAGGCATTTCCTTTTCAATACAGGACATAACATGAATATTACCAACGACTTACTATTCACTTCTGCCTAGATTTTCTAAAGCTAATGCAGACTGAAGTCTTAGCCACTTTTAATAGTCTCAATGAAACTGGCTACAGCCTATGCATTCTCTCAGTCCAGGGGTAGGATATCACCATTTTTTCCCTAACACTCAACTCTGAAGAGTCATATTCCTCAGCTTTTATCATTTGCACACTCCCTCTGTACTGACGGTTGTCACCCTCTCTTGGGCTCATGGCCTCATCCCGCGACTTCTATGCCGTATCAAGGTCCTTTCTTTTGTTCTCTTTCCCAATATATCAATGTTTAGCTACACGCTTTTATAAACATCTGGTGATCCCCCTATCAAAAGTGAGATGCTAGGAGAAATAGCTCAGAAGTTCAAGTGCTTGCCTAGGAAGCTCAGGACACTGAGTTCAATTCCCAGCGCCACATTAGCGGGGTACGTTGGAGCCTGCCTGTAACCCCAGCACTGAGGAGGCTGAGGCAGAGCATTGCCATTCGTTTGAGGTCAGGCTGGGCTGCGTAGTGAGTTCAGGACCAGCCTGGACTAGAGCAAGACCTTGTCTCAAAAAAGGGGGGGCGGGGGTGGAATACTAACAAAAAGAAAGATAAATGATGAAGCAACTTCTTTCTCCCCCCCCCACCCCCGGCATCATCTAACTACTTAAAGATACTATTTGAAATATGTATTTTAAAATATATCTACAAAGAAGGGATAATATGAGATCAAAAGCACAGGTAGACTGTAGGGGAAAGAATTACTGGTTGCTGAGTAATCGCTAAGTGACTCTACTGAGATGACTTCATTTCTTATCTTTCATTTTCCTTGATTATAATAAAATGGAGGTAAAAACGCACCTGTCACACTGGGATATTTGATGGATTGTGCACATCCACACGTGAGAGTTTGACATACAATAGTGGCTTAAAAAGCTACCATTAATAATTAATAATTAGACCTACTTTTTTGAGCTCTAATACTGTGAAATATGTTAAACTTTTTAATAATGATTTCCATGTTCATTCTTTCAGCCCCTGTTGACTGAGCAGTTAATTTGCACAAAATGCACAGTATGTCTTCCTTGGTATACAAATAGAGCAGGATTCCAACTTTACAGAAGTTATAGTTCAGAAGGAAAGCAGGCATTAATGAGTGAGGCCAATAAACAGCCACACGCTCATACTGTTTTTGAGATACTTCTCATTTTATTCTTTATCCATTAATGTTTAACCACTTTTTCAATGTCTAGCTCAAATTCAAGAGGTTTATTGAAGCTTTCCTTACAGTGTGGTATTTAAGTCAAATAAAATTCTTATACCGAGTAATGCTATACCAATTATGTTCTTCTCTATTAGAGTTATTTGTTTGTACGTTGCTCATGAATTTCAAGATGTAAAATGAAACATTACACAGGAAAGAGACCCAAAGTCCCTTGAATTTCTTTATACTTGTTCATCAATGCCTTGAATAATAGTTGTAGGAAGCATACTAATAGATACATGATCATCTCAGTCTGTAGATTGATCTTAGGCTAAGATCGTAGCCTAAAAGTCCATTGCCGTAGACATGTTATACCCTCCTTGGTAGTGATGAAACACTATTACAGTTCAAAAGAGGAAAACAGACAGTAAAAAAGAAAACCCAAAGTTTCTGGAGGTATATCCAAAAGGATTTCAGTAAGAAAAACAAAGACATCAAAGAATAAACCTCTATACAAAAGGAACAGAAAACAAGAAGTCTTTGTTGCTGAAGTACACTGTTTGATATCAGGGAGCTATTATTTTTTCAAGATAGAAAAGATTTGATCTAACTTAGAACTAGCCATACAGTCTGTGAAGACTAAGGATAAAGGGAATCATCAACTTCAGATCTTGTGCAAACAAAGGAGATTTTTAGAGCATCTAAAACGCCTCCCCCTGGAAGCAGAGTTCTGGCCTGCCACACTAAGTGTGACATGAACATCTTACTTATCTTACTTGGGGCTTACAATCTATGTTCTTAGGTGGTTTGATCTCACATAACTGGCCACATGGAAGATATTAATCTTGGAATCATCCCTTGTCATATAATCATCTCTTTATCTAAGCTGTACAACTGTTAGCTACTTGAATCTTCCCTGAATCATCTCAGTTTCATTCCTGCTGGGAATCTCTTCGGATTCACTTATCTGTATTTTTTCGTACATATAATAATAATAAAGAGCTTACTGCAGCACTAGATTCTTCTGGAAATGTGGAATATCACCAAGAAGCAAAGAAACACTGTATCCACATCACAATATACTCAAAGGGACAGATTAATATTAATAAATGCACCATTAATATTCTACAATATGTGCTGAGATTTGTAAGAGTTGTGGAGGAAAAGAGACAGGGTAGGAAAACACAGCAAGCCAATATGGAGGTAGTAATATTGAAATAATAATTGCTATTTTATATGGAGTGGCCAGAGGAGGACTATTTGTATGCAGTACTTAAGAATTAAAGAACTAAAATCATGTTTCTTGAGTATAAATCTCAAATCCATAATTAACTAATGTGTACCAATAGAAAAATATTGTAATCTTTTTATATGTTTGCTCTTTGTTTGTAAAATTTAAATTTATATCAATTTGATTGGTATTATAGGATTAAATTAGGTAATATATACATCCACTACTTCAAAAAGGAACCAAGCATAATTAAGTATGCTATAAATACTTACTATGGTTATCAAGCCAAATCTTTCTACCTAAATATTTTAAGGAAGACAACTTACTTTTTATTAAAAATTTAGATAAGTTTTTGTACGCAGCAAATTTGAGTAACTTACAACTTTAAAAAAGATATTTCTTCCTATTGTCCATATAATGGGTACTAGAAAAATAGAAGCTAGTCACATATCCAGCCTTTAAATTAACAGAACTTCTGAGTGACCTTGTGAGATTTTTTTTGCCCACCCCCTGTTCCAGACTACTATTACATACAGAAAAGAACAACCAAAAGTTGTAATTTAGACCTTGATGATTAGAGAAGACTACCATTTTTTTCTTATATTTTGATTCCTTCCATAAAGACAGAAAAATTCACGTGACTGATTTGGTTTTCTATAATGCTATCGAGTCTATTCAGTACCAAAATGAGGGGAAGACGAAGAATCAACCATGACCTCCCTCCTGGTTCTATTTTAAGAATCTATCATTCTTGGTGAATATTTAGTTAGCTTCAACTGAATCACTCCTCAAATTCCACAATAGGATGGAAATTTATTGAAGAGATTTTTCTTTTCCTATTACAAAAAAATCTTTCTACTGAATTCTAGTCAAAGTAGATAGCACAGCACAGTTTCATCACACCACAGCAATTGCAAAAGGCAGAGATATAAGTAACTTAAGGACAGTTGGAAATGAAACACGATTTTGCCATTGTTCTTTTTGACTAGTTTGTTTTGAAACACAAAACAAAAATCTACAAGGGGATGCTTAATATAAACAATGAAAAATAAATGTAATGAATTTTTCATTGTATTTTTCAAGTTAGAAAAAATAAGTGAGTTTTTCTGCTGTACTTACAACAAAGTCCACCAGAAAATTAAAATAAAACATGTTAACAATAGAATTATAAAACATTTCATTTAAAGACAAAACGTTAATGATTTGTTCAACTAAATAAATGTATTTTAAAAATTAAATTTATTTTTCCTTATAAAGTAATTACCAAACTCTATAATATAAGACAGTTAAGCATTGATATCCTTTACTGGGGGAAGTTTAGCAATAGTTATTCTGCTTAGTCAGGAAGTATGGTGACACTTTCTGCTTTCCCAGCAATTAAGTTAGTAATATCTGACATTTTGTCTCTGGATATGTGGTAATCACTTTCATTATTGTTAGTAAATTATAATCTAGATGTGTTAGGCCAATGATATGTCCTTTTTATCCAACTTTTTTTTGAATGCCTTTCCAAAATTCCTCCCCAGAGCCAAAAAGCTCTCAAATCTGCTTCCATGGAAATCCTGATCTGGCCAGTAATCCATCAAAGATCAAAGCAAAGGAATCCTACAAAGAAGCTGATCCTTAAAAGCTTGGACAGGGTACAAGTATCCGTGACCTCTGGGGCAGAACAGAGCTTCTGAGACCAATGGTCTTAGACTTTGAAGTTGTCTGGCTTGTTCAAAAAAAAAAAAAAGATATTATTGTGGGGGGGGGGGGAGAAGCAGGGATAAAAAGAATAATAAGAACAAATATGTCTTCAACATTGAATTGGTGAGCTCACCGCTAAGGGAGAAATTATCTCAATTAGGTGAAACATCAACAGAGTCCCTTTCTCATAGATAAAGTTCACGCACCTTCGCTTTTTGCATTGTATTCTACCCCGATGAAAGAAAACATAGACAACTGCTCAAACTTTCTGGTAGAGAGACACAGGATGACCTAAAATATAATTGACAACTGATTGTCGGTTTCTATTTGAAATAGAAGAAATTTATCCTAACTGGATCCAAAAGAGCTGGTTATTCGCAAGCGTGTATAGTTCAATACAAAAAAAAAAAAAATAGAATAAAAGACAGAGAACCAGAATTATCTTATTTTGTGGAATCAAATCATAGAAAAATTTGCTACACTGGACCCAGGAAGACAAAAAATGGTGAAAATGGTAGAGGCATACTAATATTTAACAAGACTATATAATTCTTGCATTTTGATCAATGTAGTAAATGATTATAAAGTCTACAATGAATGAGGCTTGGGATAATTAAATAAAACACACACATACAAGTACATATATATATGAAATCTGTCTATTTGTATGTAGGAAAATAACATCAGGGTTCCCCCTCCCCCTCACAACTCTATTTATCCTTCATGAAGAAGCAATATGTTTTTTCTTTAGGGGATCACTGCACTCAACTCAGAGACCAATATTTGGCACTCAATTTTGAAAACATTTTCCTATCTTGTGAGTGTGGGCTTCTGATTTGTGTACAGACAGAAATCAGCTTCGCGGTGGTCAAAGAAATAGGATTAAATATAGAACAGTAACCAAGGTGGGTGAATCAGTCTCCTAGTCTCATGCTAGAACTGTTGAGGTAGACATTCTTTCTACTGAGCCTGCTAAGTCGTAGGAAGACACACATAGCATTTGTGGCAACTGTCAGAGTGTCCCCTGGGAAGATTCTCTCTGAGAATTAAACTAACAGAAAAGAAGTAAAGCTAAGAGCAAACAATCAGAGATTACTGGTGGCATTCTTTGAAACTAAGACCTGGAATACTCTAAAACTAAGACTTAGAACACTAAGACTAGGGCCTAGAACACTCTGGAAGTGTAACACTGAGTGGTATATCATATATAAGCAAATACACACGAAGGGCTCAGCAATCTTCTAGATAGTTTAACTAGATGAATGCTTCAGATTCTTTCCAAAACTTACTATGATTTCATTAGCAAAACTTATCATTAAGTAATATGCAACGTTACCTACCTCTGTACTTCTGAATGAAAACTGCATATTCTGTGCTATATAATTCTCATAAGGTATTTGTTAATTTTGATGAGCCAATCCTTTTAATTCATTTTAAATGCCATTTTTACATGTTTGTTTATTTGTCTATTGTGAGACAGGGTCTTACTCTGTAACCCAGGCTGGTTCTGAACTCAGTATGAAGCTCAGGCTAATCTTAGACTCATGGCAATTCTCCAGCCTTAGCTTCCTGTTGCTGAGATAAATGGGCATGCCCCTGATGCCCAGCTTATGTAGTGCTAGGGAAAGAAACCTAGGGCCTTGTCTACTTAACCGATGTGACATTGCTTCAACCTCTTTTTGAGTGTATTAAGCTTCCTCTTAGTGACCATTATGCCTCAAGAATACCTTGCTGTAGGTCTCATGTGATTGGAAAATTAGTATGACGGAACAAATGCCCTGGTAAATACTGCCCTCTCAAAAAAATAATAATCCCAGAAAAGAGATTTCAAAAGATCTCCAAAACATTATTCAATGCAAAATTTAAACTCTTTATATCATACAAAATTAACAATAATTAAATAAAGCTACCTTAAAAAACTATTTGGAAAGATATTACATGCTATTATGACACAAAAATGCTTTCAAATAAAGGGGAATAAAACAAAACACACACACACACAAACACACACACACACACACACACACACACACACAAATCTCAAATAAATTGACATTGAATCATTCATAGAAATTTGCTACATAAAACAATGTATGATTGTTAACTTTATTGTTTGATTAATATTTTACATTCTTCTTATAAGTTGATAGGACCATCTATGAAAGTGGGAATTTTTAAAATTAATTCAATATTCCTTAAAGTCTCAAACATAATTACAAGTATAAAATGTGATTAAACTATAAAGAAAAAGAATTTCATCAAAACAGAGTAGATCTTAAATGTAAAGAAAACTAAATAAGTATTGAGAAATAATTTTAAATGTATAATACAATACTACTTTTTCATTGAATTTAGAATACTCAAAAATTATAAACATCACTATCTCATAAATAAGTGCAAATATATGGGATGATTACAGCCATTAAACTAAATACACATTTTAAAGGCTGCTAATTCATATACCAAATAATTTTTTATAATGCCTTTTCTTTTGTAAATAATCGTGAGATCAGTTTTCTCCTACAATGTCTACTTCCTAAATGCAGAACTTGAAATCCAATTTTGTGACCTAGCCATTGCCTCTTTTTCGTTAAACCACAAAGAACTGTAGTTACTCTCCTAACTGCTAAAGCCGTAAGTTAGTTTTGCTAGTTATTGATCATGTAAATGAAATAACGCCATATTCACTCTTTTATATATGACTTGATTTCTCTTTATTACATTCATAAAGATGTTCATGCTGCTGTGAGACATTTTAGTTTTTTTGGTTTTTGCTCTTTTATTTTGTTTTATTTATAATATCAGTTATTACTGGTGTGTATCTGTGTGATTGCTAGGTTTCGCTATTAAAAAATAGCGCTGCTATGAAGATACTTTGTATTTATTTCTTCCAGTACTACTATTATACATTTTTGTCATTGTAGACTTAGAAGTTACAGATTTAGCAAGCATATCTGTGATCTGTCTCAGCAAATATTACTAAAATGCTCTCAATACTTTTTATCGATTTAATCTACAACCTGCAGGATTCTTGTTCCTGCATGCTATTGTTCAAATGACACTCTGTCTGTTTTAATTTCTAGTGAACATACGACAGTTAATTTTTAGAAGTTTTAATTAGCACAGTGGTAAAATAAGAGTCTAGGCTTAATTTTATTCCTTAAACTATGTTGTATTTTAAATATGTATACTATAAACAAGTATGTACCCAATAATTCCTTATAAAGTTTTTAAACATGTGTACTGCTTTGTTTCCATATACATTTCCTGGTCAGTTGTTGCTTGCAAGCACTATCTCGGTAATGAAGCTGCAATTTTAAAGGTATGGGTTAATTACTATAGTTCATATAACTTAGAACCAAGAGTTTTTTATTTATTTATTTATTTTTGAAACAGTGTATCTCTGTGCAGCCCAGGCGGGTCTTGAACTAACTTTGTAAACTAGGGGAGCCTCGGATTCACAGTAATCCTCCTACCTTAACCTCCCAAGTGCAGGAATTAGAGACATACACTGTAACATTCAGCTTTATGTGACGTCAGGGAATCAAACTCAAGGCTTTTCACTTACTAGGCAATTGCTTTAACTGCTGCACCACTCCTCCAGTCTCAAATATTCTTAATTTTTAAAGTTAAAAACCTAATTTGTGTGCATATTTTAATCATGATGTGAAGGCTTAGCATTGATACATGTGCGCGCTCACACACACACACACACACACACACACACACAAACGGTAAAAATGTAATAGACTGACCTATTATTTCTAATATATTTCAAATTAAAGCTTTTATCTAAATGTTAAGTAAATTCCAATGTATCTTTCTTATGGTATTTTCATAATTGTTATGAATCTCTATGATGATTATCAAAGTAAAGAAAATGGGCTTTGCATTGAATGTGTTGTATGTTCTTACAGAATATCTGTGCAGATGGTTTACAAGATCAGAAATGGCATCAACTCCATAGCACTTGTATGTCATATTCAATGTAATCCACAGCTAGTAGTTCATGTTAGCCTGGCACCTTTCCCTTTATTCACCCTTTGTTCGGTCATTGGTTTCACCCACACAGCCCAGGAAACATCGAGCCACTCTAGTGCTAAAAGCATTGGTTCCCACCTCTCTTCAGCAACCAGGATTTCTGCCTTAGTAAATCACTCCCAGATTTGAGGGGAAAGCTGGCTCCCCGCCTTCCTAATTTATGGGCATTTGGTACCTGAAATCTGTCATTGTTCTATCTTCTTCTGCCTGTGGTTAAAATAGCAAATTTCATAGGTTGGGTCGTGAGCAGGAACAAAAGATCAGTGAGTAGCATTCATTTTCTTCATTGATGTTTAAGCATAATACTTGTTCATTTTATAGAAAGGAAGAAGTCTCTTTTGTCATGAAAAGTCGTGTCTAAAAAATACAGTGAGAGAGTATCCTCTGCAAAGAGGACACTAAATGTCACCACACATGAGTGAGTATTCACAAGGCTTAAATTAGTAGGTCTGTCACCTCTGAAGAATTACCTTTATCTTTCTTATCCCTGAAGGGAGATCCTCCAGCATAGATAGTTCCTCTTATCCTTTAGAATGACACTTAGGAGACATCGTAAGGTACAGGGTGCAAGTATTTGCCTGAAGAAGAAACGCATTCCTGTGTGCAGAAGTATGTCAGAAGCTTCAATTGTGAAGCAAATGAGGAGATTATGAAGCGTTTCTTGTATAAATCATAAGAACCTTTTCGAAAGTAAATCTGATTTAAGAAGGTAAACTTGTTGTCATAAAGCGTCTTGAAAGACATTATTAAAAGTCGTAAACTAAAGATTAACTTTCCTTAGAATGCAAGTGCTTGTATTTGAATAGCAAAGATTCTAAATAATCTCTCAAAAGACTGGGGAGAGGTTGGCAGTTCATATAAGCCTTTTACCCTTCTTTAATGTGAAAGTAAACTATGAAAGCCGTTATGTCTGAGAAAAGGGTAATCAGGAAAAATATCATTAAAGTGTATTTGAGATTAACTG
Organism: Ctenodactylus gundi; assembly: GCA_004027205.1. Classification (NCBI taxonomy): domain Eukaryota; kingdom Metazoa; phylum Chordata; class Mammalia; order Rodentia; family Ctenodactylidae; genus Ctenodactylus; species Ctenodactylus gundi. Next base: position 23,308 of record PVKB01006869.1, on the reverse strand, counting down.
TTACAAGAAAGAGCCTACCCGATACCTTACAGAAATAACTGGATTTTGTTTTCCAATGTATGCTGATTGACTCAACGGTCAGAACAGACTGAATTGTATTTTTGTAAGGCTCTTCAACAGGCAGCCAAATAAATAGCTTTTCCCCCGCTGCATGGTTTGCTGTTTGCTTAAGCAAAAATCCAATTTCTGGAGAGGACTCCACAAGGGCTAAATTCCCTGCCATTTACAAGTGTCCCATTAGAGTAGCTTTCTATATGGAAATAACATTCCAAGACAAGGAGAGAAACGGTAGGTCTGAAGTTCGCTGTTCCTGATGTGTTTTATTATTTCTTTTTTCATTTGAAGAGTAGAGCTATTCTCCCAGGAGAAAGAAGGAGAAAGAGAGTCATCTTTGAATACAAATATCTTGAGAAACTGGAGCTTCTTTTAAAAGTGAAATCTCTCTCTCTCTCTCTCTCTCTCTCTCTCTCTCTCTCTCTCTCTCTCTCTCTTTGTATGCATCAAGGACAAGGGTAGAACTGACAGCTCCACACTCACCCCACTTCTCATTAAAGATTTTCTTAATTGAGAATTCAAAGGGAGAAACTCCAAGTGGAGTAGCATATATTAGAGATCATGAGGCTTGGGTTTGATTACTGTTTCCTTTAGTGCATCTGGAGGATGCTTTTATTTGAAAACAGTCAGAATTAGAATTAGACAACCTGTGTGTCTAGTTCATAGGATGTCATTTAAAGACCAGATAGTTTTTTTGATAGCTTTTCCAGGAGATAAGAAATATAAATTTTAATGAAGGTTCATAAATTTTCAGGAATGTTTTAACTAATAAAACTCATGTCGATGATGTTAAGAAAATGCTAATTGATTTTTTTTAAATGAGTGAGTTTAAGAATACCAGTAATGGATTCAAATGTCTAATGTAATGGGCACTTGTTTTTGACTCATGTTTTCTAAAGAGCGACAGACAAACCTCTTTAATTACTTTTATTTACCTTTTCAATTTATAAAATGAACACAGATTTAGTAATATAAGATACTTTTTCAGAAAGAATTTACCTTAAAAAAAAAACAAGCTCATGGGCCATGGTCTGGATAATGTAATTGTTTGTATTAGATAAATGTTTATTGACTTAGCTGTTACACATATACTGTGGAAAGTACAGGATAAGTTGGTATTTCCATGAAACCTTCACTAAATGGGGAAAAAAACATAAATATCATCTTAAGAACAAGATGATTCCGTGTGTCAAGATTCTTTTTCATATAGTACAAGGGCAGCTGAGTTTATTGGTGATCACCAAGGCTTCATCTAATATTTAATAATATTACTATAAAAAACCATGTGGACACAAAACTAAGTAAAACTGAGGACCCGTGGTTGGGATATATAGTACTGTGGCAGATTGTTTGCCCTAGTGGAAGTGAGGCTCTGGGTTCAACTGCTAGTACCACCAGAAAGAAAACCAAGAGAGAAAGTCAAATCGCAGTATGATCAATTTTTGGAAACACAAAATTTGATCAAATGGAGTATCTAAAGACCTTTTCGTCATTGATTGTGTTGTTAACTTTGACATTTCGCTGTGAAAATTTACCTTCCCTGTGAGTCTCGTTGAACTCTGGTAAATAACAATGACACAGAGAAAAAAACTTATCCTGAAAACCTTTCTTCACTCCAAAGAAGATATCTAGCACTGGAATCATGGCTTCAGCATGAGAGGAATTGAGGAGGACACCTAACTAGGACAACCTTATACAGACTGAGAATTTTTGCCTTGCCCAAACCTTTATAAAAATCTAACCCTACCATGACGAAATGGAAAAATAAGTAACACAGTACAGCAGATGAGGGCAACCTCATTGTTGTTTTCATTTTCTGACTCACGACTAGACCTTCTTCCTGTTCCTCAGACTTCTCAGTTTGGTAATTTCTTGGGATTTGCAGCATTCTATCAATTGATTGATTCATTCCTTTTAGAATTCATTAAAACTATCTTGGACTTTATCACTGTTTCTGATTTACTCATAAAGTATAAACAAATCTGGCCTTGTTTTTAGATCTGTTTTAGAAAGATGTCAGAGATCTAAAGAGAGAAACTTTCTCAGGATAGGATTGTTTTCACATACTTTCAAGAGATTGTTCATGGTTAGAAAAGTAACTACATTATATAAATGGTAGAACTTATTATTTTGATACAGCCAAATGTGTACTCAAATTTTCTTCACTTGCTGAGGTATAATTATAGTCAAACTGATGTATATGTCATACACAGATACACTCCATGCTATTAAATTACCAGCAGGACTGAAGAGCTGTGACAGCCAAAGGCCAAAGTAATATTTTCAGGGGCTAAATGTGTTTGTGTATTTATTTTTTTTTAAATGACTTAACACTTCACTCAAATTAGATAAAAAATGCTGTTCAAAATTATTTTAGGTGTCAAGGAAAGGGAAAAAAAAAGTACTCTAGACTCAACGCAATCATTTTTTTCCCTGTCACTAGGATATAGAATTTCCTTTTTGAAAAGTATGTCTCATTGCTGGACAACTACCGAGCTAGGAGCCTGCAGCTTAACTGATGACATTTCAAGATGAAACCATTAAGATACAATTTGGTCCTTGCCTCTTAATGTTCAAAGAGAAAAAAAGAGAAAAAAAAAACATTATTTGTTTCTTGATTCAAAATTTGAATGGAGTAGTTGAGGGAAATTGGATGATCTCTATCATGAGGCCTTTGATGAAATCACCCAAGGACAGATAGAGCTTTGTCCTCACTAGGGGCTGGCTTCACACCTGATCACAACTCCCACAGAACGAGAACCTTACAGGGCAGGCAGTGCAGGCTTGCACAGCAACTGTGTCTTCAAGGCCGACAGCTAAAATGAGAAAGCAGGATCCTGTGGACATTTTCATTTGGCAAGGCTCTTCCTGTTGCTGAGATCCTAAAGCATTTCTGATTGTCTCAGGAGGTGAAGAGGGAGCTAAATAAATCCGGATGGACTTCTGTTCTTCTTCCAGTAAGGAAAAATTGAAAGTTTATTTTAATTAAAGTACGGATGCTTCACGAAAGAGCTTTAAGATTGAACTTGGGAAAAACACAAAAGGATTAAAATATTTTTAAATGGCAAATAAAAACTTTATGCCTGGACCATGTAATATTCACTTAATTATTTTTATCCTCTTTATTCATACAATTGTACACTGTTGTCAGTGATCTTAAAGTAATCTTGCTGTTTACACTTTAAAATATTTATGATTCACATATATTATTGCCAGCTATATGTTAATAATGATTTAAAATATCTTATGGAATTTAGTCAAATGGGCTTGAAAATTCTTAAATTCTACAAAATCAAATCATATCATAAATTGTACAATCTCAAAGCCCTTAAGAATTATTGACAACAATGAGGTCTTTCTGATAGGAGAAACCCAGATCACAACTATCTCATGGAACTTAAAAGGAAAAACAAAGTGAACCAGGGGGTAGGGAGGGAAGAAGGTAGGGGCGGGTAAGGGGAGGGACAAAAGGAGAGTGGGAAAGTCCTTGTCACCTTGACAAGATACGTAGGTGCACAAAATGCTCAATTTCCTTGTAAACCTTAAATTTTGCACTCATACATATCAATAAATTAGGGAAAAAACTGATCTATAAAAACTCTAGCAAATAGAGCTATACAGGTAAGCGAACAGTGTCAACATAATCTTAGAAAGTGTTTCTCTATGTGCCCTGGATATCTGGGCCATCTGTGATAACAAGTGCTTAGCACATCTATCCCCATCTTCATTGCCTACACTCTACATCCATTCACCCCCATGTTTCCTACTTGGAGTCTGATGAAACAACGCATACCACCAGCCTATGGCCACAGCTTACAGAGCAAAAATGGACACCTTATTCATACCAGATCAGTCATATTCTCTCAATACAGGATTCAGAATTAGAAGCAGAGATTTCATGTTGGAACGAGACCATGTGTTCTCCAAACTAGGACTTGAAAGCTGAGAATGCTGGACTATGGATTGAGTTGAGTACTTTTCTCCAGAAAAGTAGAGTTGAAACAGAAGAGAGCATGAGAAAGACAAAGACCTCTTTGATTCTCTTGTCCCACTTACATGCTCATTTCTTTTTTGGTGGAAGAACTCTATTTCATCATCTTAGTTAGACAAAGGTAGATTCTGGCAAAGTTCATATTTTGCCTCTTTCTTGTAGTAGAAGTTAGTCTACTTGAGGTGCCTCTTTTGTCCAAAATAATTTCATAGAATAAACACAATTTAAAGGAAAAAAATGTAAAATCTAACCATCCTCAAGGAAAGAGATAATGAGCAAAATAATTACCCTGAGGTAAGTTTCAAAAGAGGAATGGAAAAAAGTGAACTTTATTATAGGACTAAGCTGTCAAGGCCAGTACTTTCTTAATTAAATAACATTTGTTCTACAAAGCTCAAGGGACATCCTGAATTGAATCCAGGTTTCTTCATACCGTTTATCATCTTTGCCTTCTAAGAAAATGGTTGAGATTCCAGCTTATAAAACTTACAATTTGAATTAGAACCTACTTTAATATGAAGAGTTTGAAAATTTTGAAATAAAACCAAATAGAAGTATTAAAAAATAGTGCATTGAGACAGCACATGTCATGATGAAGTTTTGGATTTTAGGATTAAGGCAGGAATAATAAATATTGAATCACATTAATATTGTTCAAAGAATTGTCTGCAGCAATTTCCTTCCAATAATATTTTTTACCAAAGTCAAGTTTAAATCAAGTTTTAAAAAAATTAAGATGTGGAAGACATTTACCCTCCTACAGATCTGGGATTTACTTTAATGGTTTTATTTGGGGGAAAATTTAATCTTTAAAATAAGAATGGATGCTGGATTAATCCCAATTAATTATGCTCCAAACTTTTATACAACAAAGTCTACCATTTTTGTAACACATATTCTCGTTAACAATGTACTCAACTTTCTGACAGTAGCACAATGTCAATTTTATGTCATTATGTTACCATCCTGTTTCTATACACATATACATTGCTATTCATATGTTAAACTTGATAGAAAGGGTGAACTTTAAAGTAGTACTGTCCAAAATTATTCAAGAGTTCTAGTAAGTATGTGGAATTATATGGTGACATGTTCTCTTATTTTTCTCTCTGCCTGTCAATACAGTGAATATATTGGCCAGATATTCATAAGTTGATATTTTAGGGGCCAGTAAAGTATCAGATCAACACTTTGCCTTGGACAAACCTAAACCCTCTCTCCTGAAATGATAGGTATTGCGAGTTCACTTCTTTTCCCTCAACATTTTCAATCTTTTGGATTCACATGCACCACAATTCCATTTCCATCTTATTTTGCAATGCCTATCAAAATTATTAGGTTTAAATATATGAATTATAGATTGTGTTTTATTCTGCAGTTGAGTGAAATCTCTTAGACATATCTTAGGAATACAACATTGAATCTTGGAACTAGTTAGATGCTAATATTTTCTTGGAATTGTGTAGATGAGCTTAGGATGTTGTTCATTTCTAGAGCATTTGTCTCACATGGCTCTAGCTTGTGACCATTTCGATAGAGAAAAAAGAACTCGGCTCACAGCATCAAGTTTTACAAAGTAGAGAAAGGAACCAGCACCCATAGCACTGGTATTCCAAAAGTTCTATGACTAATCACTATCTCTCTATAAGATAATCAACAAGCCGGAGGAATGGCAATGGTTAAAGCACTTGTTTGGCAAGCACAAAGCCCTGAGTTCCATTCCCCAGCACCTGTAATACCAACACTTGGGAGGCTGAGGCAGGAGGATTGCAGTGTGTCCACGGCTAGTCTGTGCTCCATAGTGAATGTAGTTAAGCTCAGTGTGAGCTACAAACCTAGACTGCATCTCAAACAAATGAAAGAAAGAAAGAAAGAAAGAAAGAAAGAAAGAAAGAAAGAAAGAAAGAAGAGAGAAAGAAAGAAAAGAAAAGAAAAAAGATAATCAAAAGCCTGGACTTACTATATCATAGATTATTTAGATTTTGAATGTAATCATTTTTACAAAGAAAGATATATCTCCTGTACTCAACCAAATATTTGAAAGATCATAAAGATTTTCAACATTTTTGTGAGAAGTGATTAATAATGTTGTATTTTGCTGTCCATTAGAACCACAACAAATTTAGTCTTCCACTTTATATTTTTTTATAATTGACTTTGAACACAAAGAAATACATCTGCCTTATCATTCATACGCAGGTCAGGGAGGTTATGGTGAACAATTCACATCCATGTGTTTTCATTACTTTTTGGGTACTTACTTAGAAAATAAATGACTTGGTGACAATGTGAGCATATGTTTACACTGATTAGAAATTGCCAAAACATTGCCAAAGAACTATACTGTATTAACTGGTGGTATCATGGTAGATTTCCACCAGTTTTATCTTTTCTATAATTCATCAATACTCGGTTTGATCAATTTCTTTTAAATTAAGCCAGTCCAGTGCTCACTCAATGTGAGCTTAACCTACATTTTTTTGTGATGACCAATGAAGTTCAATAGTTTTTCAATTACTTATATGTGCCATTTTTGTGTATTTCTCCTGGAAATTTTTATTCAAGTATTATAGTCATTGAAAGAATGAATAGTGTCTACACTTACTATTAAATTTTAAGTTATTGATATTTTCTAGGAGAAAAGTTTTGTCATATGTTTTGGGAATATTTTCTTCCAGATTTTTGTTTAGTTTTCTATCTTTTACATTATGTCATCATTGACTAGCAGTTAAACTTTTCTACTTTTCATGATTTATTTCTTATTCATACAAACATGCCAAATACTTCACTTTTCACTGTTAGATTTTACATTTCAGTATAACAATATATTCCATATACTACTGTCTAGTTCCTTGTGACATTTTCACATATGCTCATTATATATAAATTTTAGATAGAAAGCAGTTTTCTCATAACTCAGGTGGAATTTTGTAAAAATAAATCTATTTTATCTGCCCACATGTTTACAGTTTTCTATACTCTTTAGCCTTGCATAGAGACTCGAGTTTCCATCTGTAAATATTATTTTACTGACCCTGAGAAATGATGAGAAACACTTTTAATAATTCTAATAATTTCTTAAGGCAGTTCTGCTTAATGTATTTTAACATATATTTTTATGTATTTATAAATATATTTAAAATATATACTTAACATATATTTTATATATTTATATATTTTATTTATATTTATATATTTTAACATATTTTCTCAGATATTGCCTGAGAGAAAAGTTTTCCTATTACTCTCATTTTAAAGAAAATACATAGCCCATATGCTTATATATTTATATATGTTTGTCTTTACTCACCAGACAGTTTTTCTACTGTCCTCTAACTTACATTGTTTCTCATAATAAACTGACAATACTGGTGCTTTTTTCTTCTGTACTTTTTTATCCTCTGGTTGTTTTAATATATATATATATATATATATATATATATATATATATATATATATAACATTCACAAAACTAGCTTTCTAAAATTTTTTCTTGGTTAGCAGGCAGTATTTATGCTTCTTCAATAAAGATTTATATTTTTGCAAATTTGGACATACTTTTTTTTAACTTGGTGGAGAAGTTGTAATTACTCATTTTAGAGGTGCTTTCAATATTGTGGGAATGACATTTTCAAAGTCTTCAACAGTTTTTGAATTGTACACCTTTCCCTCACTGGAACACTATTTTATGCTTTGTCAAGTGGAATTAAAGGGATCAGCTGGACTCAGAGAAGAGGCATCAAGATTTGACCACTGTGGCCCGCTCGAGGAATAGGAAGCTGAGCAAAAGAGTGGTGATTTAAGTGAAATGATTCAGATGAAGGTTAACTATGTTAACTACTGTATAGCCTCTCTGACTTGGAAACCCAGAAAGAATATTGACATTCTATAGTACCACATTATGTGATAGTCAGAGCTGGGGGGACTTCTATACAATTAACTGAAAATTTGCTGTATTTGAAAGTTTCCCCCGTCTGTGGGATAATCTGACAATCAGTGTTTTTCAGCTTGTTACAAATTTTGCTATTTTTAAATTTTTTCTTCTCCTAAGCCTTTGGTAGCAGTCCCTTGCTAAAGCTTCTACTGTTTCATAAGACATGTGCACACATTATTATTTAGCTAAAGATTCAATTATGGTACTATGAAAATAGTTAAGACTTCTTCCGACAAGTTTTTTTTTGTTGGTTGCAAGTATTTTGCCTATTAAATTTGAACATAACAGAGTCCCCATACCTTGAGTTTTATTTTTTCACCCAATGAGAATTCTGGTTTCTCTTTGTTAAATGATTTCCTGTGTAACCTTTTAGAAGGACTCTTCACCTAAAAAAAACTAAAATTTATCTTTAGTACTTGCTTTGATATCTAGCAAAATTCCACAGTTTGGGATACTCACTGGCTACCTAAAGGGAATAAAGTTAATACTACCCGTTTCTACAATACATAAATCATTTTTATTTTAAGTCTCATTACCAACTCAGTAAGACTTTGAAGAATTTATGTCAGAAATGAAGTGAAAGTGTTATGATTTACTTCCTGTATTGTACACAACTCAAGTACGTTACCCCTACGTTGAAAAAAGAGACAAATGAATTCAAGAATTAATTACCTACAGAATGATAATCTAAACATCATAATATGTCCCAAAAACTTCACGTGACAGAGTGATAGAGTGGAGAGAGTCAGACAGCACAGGAAGTGAACACTAGAAATTTTGAGGAAGATCCAATGTAGCACATGATATTTTCTGTATTACTTAATCACTGTTGTGTATATTAATATCTCTGGAGTTTAGTTTCATTTCTAAGATGGACATAGCACTTAAACTTACAGAGTTAGGAGGAAGAACAACGTTCAAATACCTGCAACTCACCTAGAGCAAATTTCAAAGTTTTCAACATCATATTTCCTTTTCATTCTCTTTGCCTACAACCACACCCTAAATAACTGACCATCAGCTTCACTGCCCAGGTCCAGTGTTTGCTCTACATGTACATTTCACATCCCATAGTGCATCGATATCCATTCCAACTCAGAGCACACTAAACGAAGACACAGACAGGTTATATCCTTAGTATTTCATGTGTGTCTGCCAAAAGAAATGGTATTTACCTTGAAGTTGAAAAAAGAAGAAAAAGTTGGTTATGAGGAAAATACCAAGTGTTTTCCAAAGGAACTACTCCTACATCTAAATTTTTTCATACCTGATTAATGAGAAACTTTTGAAACAATTTAATCTATCCAGGGATGTGAATGTCAGTTTCTATTTTTCAAGCCTGATTACAGAAGAACTTCTAAAGCAGTTTAATCTGTTCAGGGATGCTAAACAAATATGTCAACATTCATTTTGTATTTGTGTCTGTAGAAGTTAAAGGAAGAAATGTAGTAATAAACAGAATTCAGTATTTTACTTCGTGTTTTAGGAACTAAAAGATTTCAGTGTATTTCTTTGCTTTATAGAAGACACAAAGACCTAACTGATACAAATGCATTTCAGGTGGGAATTTTTAGTAGCTTTACCAAGCAGTTTGTAGGTTGACACTTGGTCATGATGTGATCTAGAACACTGTAATTCACAGTTAAGGAAATGTAAATTTGGCAGGGAGACACATGTTCCAAGGTTTTCTCTAAGGGTAATCATATACTGCAACTTTTGAATATGAAATTATGATTGGCATTTAAATTGAACCCAGCTTACCCTTTAAAATAAATATGAAATCTTTCCTCCAGTAGTTTAGCTGATACACATAGGTTTCTTCTTGTTGTATATTCCAAATTTATTACTTTGTTCCTTCTGGATATGCAGTGGCCATACACCTACATACATATGCATGTGCATACTAGATTTATACAGAATTGGAAAATTTTCTTCGGAGAAACATAAGGTTTTTTCAACAAAACCATAGTAGTCTAGATGAATACTTTCAGCCAGTAACCACATTCCAATTGCCAAAATTCACCCCAGTCACCATTAATTAATTATACCAAAGCAGACTGACAAGGTCGTAGGTACTCAGCCATACCGTACAGAGAATGAATATAGTTGAATGATAGATTTAAAAAAATCAAGAATGAATGTAAATAATCAAGATAGAATAGATCACTTTAGGTGAGAGTAGTTTTTTTTTTTCTTTTAAACTTTGTAAAATTAGCCAGGTCAATATCACATCTATGATAGATTACATTTCTCCCCCAACTACCATGAAACAGATAGGGCCTACTGTTAACTCTCAATGATATTAAATTATGCTGAACAACAGTTCTGGGATTGTAAAACACATGAACACTGTGAACTATTTACAGTTTTCCTAACACTCAAGTAAATAAATGCCTGACAACATTCATTTTGATATGCTGGGTAAATCAGCGCACACATTCAGCAGGATGTATTATTAAAATTCGTTGCAAGTTTGTAGTTTGTTCGACACTGGGTTGGGATTTTCTATATCAGATTAAATTGCATAATAAATCCCCCCCCAAGAATCTACCAAATTTATAATGTAGAATACTGAAATGCACAATAGAAGTAGTAAAGCATTTTATATTTTAAACTTATGCTAAGTGAAGAAATAGGTTGAGGTAGCCCTGTGTTTATAATAGTTTCTTTCCTAACGTGTTGGGTGAAAAACTCAGGCATGTGAAACCTCAAGTGTATTCCCTATGCACAACCTGCCTTTTCCAAGTAAAATTTATTGTACTGTGAACATGCTTGATTTTCATTCATTAAGGCAGTTGGGGTCTGTGCTGTATGAAATCATGACATTAGGTGTGATTTGAAGTTTCAAAAACCTAACACCTAAAATATTTTATTATCATTATAATAGACACTATAATCACCCCTTGATGTTTGTCTTGTTAATTACATACCAATTTACCTGCACTTTTAACAACATCCACATATCAGTCATCCAGTTCCTTAAAGCCACATACATTTAGGCACAAAAACTTTATTCACCTATATGCTCAGTGTTGATCCAAGAACAACTTCATAGCATGCTAGCCAAATAAGGAGTATAATCATAAAATAACACTAATTATTGCCAGAAACCCTACCCTGATGACATTTCAAATTTAGGCAAAGTTCCAAGTATTAAGTGATTATTATAATGGGAAAGAATCAATAAAATAAGATGTACAGGGCACCATGAGATTATATAATCAACAGCTTGAAAAGTATTGGTGATGCTTCTAGATGAAAAGATATCTAAATTGGGACAAGCCAGGTGATTAGACAAAAAAAAAAAAAAAGATTTAAGGGAAAAGGAAGATGGTAGAATGAAGAAAGTATAATGATGCTTTCTTGTAACTTTTCAAACAATATATAGTAGTCATAACTTCTATTGATTACATTCTTTAATAGACTTCAGATACCATAACATTTTCTTCCTTGATTACTTATGTGATTTATGCAATCCATTCATAGATGGGAACACAGGTGCAGAGAGAGTACATGGTTTGTGTTCAAGGTCAGAGCCTGATCATACAAGTCATAATCACAGACTGAATACATATATGCCCTATTTTATTCATTCTACCTCTATTAAACATCTAATATGAGGGAGTCACTATCAAAACTCAGGTGGGATGTTTCCTGGCTCTTACCATGATGAGCTGGCAATGTTTTTAAAGTTATGTAGGCTTAGGATTGTGGTAATACACTCTAGAAAGATGACGGTGTGAAAGTCTACCCTCTTGTGCTGTGGTTCATAAGAGAAGGGGCTTTAGGGATTAATATAGATTCTGGGGAAAATAGAGAGGATTTAGGATGTGATGTTGCAGCCATCTCAGAAAAAAATACAAAGGGGTATCGCAGAGAAATATTAACTCAACTGTTTTACCTCAAGTATACATGGATTTTCCCCCATTTTATTGATATGTTTAAGTGCAAAAATTAAGGTTTACAATGAAGTTGAGCATTTTGTGCATCTACATATCTTGTCAAGGTGACAAGGACTTTCCCACTCTCTTTTTGTCCTTCCCCCTACCCACTTCTTCCTCCCTTCCCGCCCTACCCCCCGTTTCACTTTGTTTTTCATTTTAAGTTCCATGAGATAATTGTGATCTGGGTCTCTCATACCAGAGAGACCATTCGATGTTTCACCTTCTGCTTCTGACTCACTCCACTATACATGGATCTTAAACTGCCTGAATTCTAAAAGAAACATATTATACATATTTAACTGAGATGAAAATATAGTACTTCTTTTTTCTTCACTTTCATTAATATATGTGCAATATATATGTATATATGCAATACACAGTGATTACATTGAGCTTGAGAATTGTGTTCACATATATATCATGTCAACATTATAGTTTTTCCCCCTCCCCCAACACCCACAAGTACTGTCATAAATTTGAAGGAGGCAAGCCTAGGGTTGCTGGCCTTAACATTAGCGCTCTGGGAAGCTAAGGCAGTGGGGCCACAAGATTGAGCTTTGCTGGGGCAATTTAGCAACTTACTGAAATTCTCTTAAAATCAAAAGAGGGCTTGGGATGTAACATAGTGTTAAGGCCCCAGGCTTGATCTCCAGTATCACATACACAAAAAAAACAAAGAAATGGCATTTTACAGTATACCACATAGGATAAAGTGATTTAGGAAAATGTCAAAATTATTATCTCATCATGATTTCATAAAAAACATACGAAGATAATGAATATATGAAAATAATATTTACATAGCTATAAGACATGTATAACATCACGGCTTGTGTAAATCTGTGTACTACAGTACAGTGATCAGTTCCAGCAAAATTTGGTTGGAATTCTGACTCTTATTTTTTTTAAGTTTGACTTTAAACAAAAAGGTTTTATGCCTGTAAAGAAAAAAATATACATGTGTATGTGTGTGTGTACGTGTGTGTGTATAAATATATATATATAATGTGAGTATATAATGCCTATATATACCAAATATGGTATCTATAAGTTTTAAAATAACATTATAATGTATTATATTATAAAATTATAGCAATTCAATACATATCTGTAATACATTACATACAAATGTATATTCATTTTCTACTTAAAATTTTAACTGAAAATATATTAAATCATTATTTCAGAACACTCATGTGAAAACATACAGACTCATTCATACACATACACACATTTAGAACCTGTAACCTAAATCAGGGGATTCTAACCTATGGCTCATGAGCTATATGTGGTCCAGGATGGCTTTGAATATGGCCCAATAAAAATTGATAAACATTTTTACATATTATCAAAATTTTATGTGTATTTTGTTGTAACTCTACTGCATGGCTCTTGGGTACAAACTTTGTAGACTACAGCAGAACAATAAGGTATAACCAGAGTATGCCATGTTTGCAAATGTCAGAGTATTATTCATGATTCATATTACAATTGCAAGCAGTTCATCAGAAGAAAAAACATTAAAATTAACTACTAAAGAACAAAGAAAAACTAGAATGAAGGAACATTGTCTAATAAGAAGTGGATGAATAACTACTTTTTTGTCAAGGCAAGTGGTAAGCACTCTTTAATTTTTAGATAAATTGTGCCATTTTTCATATTGAAATTTGAAAAAACATTATATGCAAAACATACTGTAGAGTCAGTATATAACAAGGTAACGTGTTTTAAGGGCAAAATTATAAAATTAAACAAGAGTCTATCTTCTTAAAAATATTTTTTCACAAATTTCAACTCAATTGGGTCTTAGTGTAAAAACTAATTATTAGGTAGTAAATTTAATAGAAAATTATCAAAGGTATGTAATGGTGGTAAATTATGCAACATGTACAAGGTATGGCGCATAAAACTTACCCTGATAAGAAAAGGGCCACTTCTGAAATCATTTGATTTACCATACGCTAGCCAGCTAATTTGATGAAATTGGAAAATTGACTGGAAGGGGTTCTGAAAGTAAATCTGCTAAACCTATAAGACATGATTTAGTGATAGACAAAATACTCATGTGACAATTATAAAACAAAATTCCTGGGTTTTTTTAGAAGCATCAATGATAAATATATATATATATATATATATATATATATATATATATATATATATATATATATTTTTTTTTTTTTTTTGCTCATTGTAAAACTCTCTTGGTATAGTCGAATTGTACCCTGGTGATGGTAGGTAAAAGAACATGAATTGGACAATCAATAGAAGATGACACCCAAAACTCGCATTAGAAAAAAAGTATTATTTCAGAGGACACCAATAAAATGTATGTGGGAGAGCTTTAAAAACAGTTAATGTTGGAAATTGTCATGGGGCTGTAAATTTCATAAGGGCCTCAAGACTGAATGACTGCCAATTTCAAGAATATCTTATAAATAGAAAACTGATTGCGTCACCATCATTTACTTCCCACAAGTAAGTTGAAGGCAAAATGTTGAGAAGATTTTATGATTTGCAACCCAACATTAATGTTTATGTTATCAAAAACTAATTTATGTCAAAACTTGATCATTAAAACTCACCAAAACATATAGCACTTAGATTGAATTTTCGTTCAAATTGTTTTAACACATCTTTATACAAAATACAAAACATTACTTATTAATACAAAATATTTCAAACTGTAGCATTCCAAATAAAGTTGAACTTATTGAACTTATAGCATGTTCAAATTAAAGCAAGCAATTTCATGCATTTTGACACATTGGCTAAGCAGGGTGTTATGAATTGTGAAAAAAATGCATATTTGCATTTCAATATGGAATTTGTAAAATGGTTCTAATATTTCTAGAGAAATAATATTTTGGTGTATCTGCATCTTCTTTTTCAATTGACATAAATCTATTATCTGTCTAATTTTAAATGTAATGATAGATCTGCAATTCGACCTTCATTTTTAAGAAGCCATTGGTCATATCTCTTTATTAGATTTTTATAACATCTATTCAGAGAAAATATCCCTTGCTCACAGTTACACTTAATTCACATTACCATTTCCTTTGCAACACGTACCTTCGTGAGCATCTATTTTCAACAACAAAGCTATATCTGTTAGACACCTGGAGAAGTCACTGAGAAAAGTGACTAGTTTCATAGAGCCAGACATTAATGCAGTAATTACAAAATGAATGTGAGAACATCCCACTACTTTTGTGTTTGTACTGCCCTGTATTTTCATTATAATGAAATGAATAAAAATGAATTTTTATATAGATTATCTATATTAGATATTTTATATGCAGTCCAAGAGAATTCATTGTGATTCATTGTGATCAAGGCAATCCAAGCATTTGAACATCTCTGCTCTAAACTACATATCTACCTTTCTTTAAATGTATTATAAAAAGTTTCCTGAAAAAGTATGCAAGAAAATGAATTTAATATTTATAAAAGTAAATGAAATCTGAAGTAGTAGATGTGAAGAGGATACTTAATTTTTTACTATAAACAGTTTGTAATTTAGTTAATATTTTGCAATTTTTAAAAATACGTACTGGGTATTTCAAGAGATTTTCTGCAATTTTAAGAGGAAACAAACCATGAGTTGACAGTTCTAGAGTTTAGGTAGCACTCAAATAGGAACCGTGAATTCCACAAATTATTCATGGCACTGATGGTCTTATACTTCTTTTTTATTATATTTACTAGAAATATGCAATGTTTGTATTACAAGTACATTGCCTATACATATTATAAAAGGTGGTTTTTTTGCAATTACCTTCAAATTCAGAATCTAAGTTAAACTGACTTAGGATTTCCCAATCAACAAACTCTGGTCCTTGCTATGAAAGCACAAGGTATCTGCTGCATAAACATGTTATTTTAATTACAGTTCTTTTTCACACATCTGCCATTTTATAATTTTAAGATTTAAGAGCATATCTTAATTTTAATAAATACAGTTCTCTCGAAAGTCCCTGAAAATGAAATTCATCTCGCATGTAACACGAAAAAATGGATCTAAATTTTAATCAAAATTTGGACGAGTTCCCTGTAGAAAAGTTTTCTGCTTTTCCATCTCATCCACTGGATTACGCACTTGAAGCCTTAACTAACTCTGAATCCTGCTTTTAACGTAGTGTCTAATACTCATTACATGTTAGGTGAAAAGAGACTTAGTAGAGACTCAAAACAAAAATCAAAGCTTAACGACGTCATATGGAACAAAAAAAAAAAAAAACAGACAATTAACATTCTGATCTTCCAATTTACAAATTATACCATAAGCAGTTCATTTTACCTGTTTTTTCTATTTTAACTATATTGACCTTAGTTATCAGATACTACAATGAAATAGTTAAATGATATGAAATAATATGGTTTATATACTTAAAATAATTAATATGTATACATTTGGTATTATTTTAGGTCAAGAAACATATGCAACAACGTTAAATGCACCTTAGCTTCACCAGAAATGAGAAGTGAATAAACACTCATATAATTAGTTTTCAAAATGAAGTTCTGGAAAAGCTAAGTGTCTCAACAGGTGTAGGAAACATCTTTCTAAAAATGTAAGCCTAAAGGTCGAGTCATGAGGTATGAGATAGTCTTTTATTAATTTAATCTAATTTAACTTAACCTTGAGACAGTATCTTGCCCTGTAGCCCAGGCTGTTCCTAAACACATTACGGAGCCCAGGCTGGCCTTGGACTCAGGGCAGTCCTCCTGTCTCAGCCTCCTGAGAACTGGTATTACAGGTATGCAGCACCACTTTCAGCTTTTGTGGTATTGAGGAATCAAACTCAGGGCCTTGTGCTTGCTAGGCAAGTGTTTTAACTGCTCTGCCATTCCTCCAGCCCCAGTATGAGTTAATCTTATTAAGGAAAAATTTGTCTGATACAGAAGAGAAAAAAAATGTAGCCTCAAAGTTAAGAGATGTGATAGAAGATTTACAATATGGGAAGAAAAAAAGAAGCTGGTGACGTTGAAGAACTTGAGGATACAAAGGTGGTCAGAAGAAAGTATCAGCAGCTAGATTTAGGATAAGGCAATCCCAGATCTAAGGCACATGTGAAACAACTAACTAAAAGAAGAAAAAGGAGACTGTAATAATGATGTTAATGGACAATATTCTGAGAAAATGTTTTGAAATCAGCCTTATCATATTTACAGTAGAGTTGTAATGCACTGATTTGTGCTTTGTCTAGTAACATCTTGACAGTTATAATCAGCATTTTGGAAGCCAAGGCTAATACTGACAGTTGAACATAGGGTCACAGTGGATAGATAGGTATCATCAGGATTTTTGGCTATATGTTCAAAACTACTGGGGAAAAAGCATTAGTAAACACTAATTTAGAGTTTACTCTATCCAAAAATCTTTGGTCAATACATGGTATCTGTCTCAAGACCGTGTTTCTGAATACAAAAGATTGATTTCAAAATTAGTTATTTTCTCAATAACGCATGCATGGAGTATTTATGGCAAACATTTTGTCTGTGTTTGCTATTTAGAGAGCTACAGAGTACACAGTTTGTCACTAGTTAGGTTACATCACTACAAAATAGTAAATGTTATGCATATAAAGATATTAGAAATTAAAGCGATTTATTTAAATAAATTATAAAACATTTATTTTGAAGCATATTGGTTTTAAGAGTTTTAACTGTTATCACTGATTATTTTCAGAACTACATTACATTTTCCTTATTATTAGAGATTGAACTCAGGGACTCAACATTGAGCTAAATTCCAGATCTATTTTATTATTTCATTTCATTTAAAGAGAGATTCTCATATGACACTATGTTGTCCAATGGGCTCAAATTTGTGATCCTTCTACCTGACCTTCCAGAGTACTTGAATTATACATGTGCATCACCACACCAGTGACCCACGTTGTATTTTTTTAGCTTTAACAAATCACTAGTCAAGCGCTAGCTAAACATACATTAACATAAAACATTGCAAGTCGGTTGCAATGTCAGCATAGCATCGCCACAATACTAGTGAGTTTGAAATTTAGCAGAACTCAGCAAGATAAAATGTCTATACCATCACTTTATCCACTGAGGTCCATAATTATAGATCTGATACCTTAAAATTGGACTCATCAACACTTTTAGAAAACATGAATCAGGATGCTGAATACCTACTCAAACAACCAGAACAAGTATAATAGATCAAAACTTTGTAGTGTATATTACAAACTTTCTCAGAAAACTGTGCTTTGCTGTAATCATATGCTTTTTCAAGTTGCAACTTATCCAGCAGGAAAATTTGAAAAAAAAAAAAAGTTGGGTTACATATTCACTAACCAGTCCTGCATAATGAGAAAAATGTTAATTATCTAACAGCATGTTCACATTTTCTACTGGTTGGCAAGTGCTGAGTTTTGGCTGCTATCATTTCTCCACTAGGTACTGGAGTTTTACACATTTCTGATCAGCACAGAATCTGCCTTGTCTAGTTGTACTGCCTACATATTCCACTGTTCCAGGAGTCATTTAAGCATATAATAAATTGAGTTTCAACGAGCTGGAACCTCCCGCTTCAGCCGATTTTTCAGCAAATTATTTTTCAACTGTAGCTTCGACAGGAGCTTATCCCACCCGTTGCGAGGTGGCTAGAATGGCCACATATGTTATATGCCAATTCTGAAGTAATTTTAATCGTCTAGTTATTATGCATTAAGACAGTGATGAGCAAGTTTATAAAGGGTTCAGATCACTCTATGGATATGGCAAATATCTTTAATAGACTTTGTGTTTTGGCTCTAAAGCCCAATATGACAAAAACAAGGCTAATATATTTGGGGCTTCTCCAAAGAGCGCGCGCGCACACACACACACACACACACACACACACACACACACACACACACACTGTTTCGCCACCTATGAGTGCTTTTCTGAATATTGATGTTCCGGCAAACATCACTGGAGTATGAAACCAATACTGATGTTTGAGGATCAGAGAACCCGAGACTTTGAATGTGGCTTAATCACTGGCATTTGTGCTCATTTTCACCCAAATTCTCTTGGAAGAAAGAGAGAGGAAGGGTATTCAAAGGAATTGTGGTGTGATGGAAATTGTGTATCATTGGTTTACCTCATTTAGAATTCTATATACACTTGGAACTAGCTCACTTAGGTATTGGTGTGCATATATAAATAAATGTGTGCATGTATCTATAAACATGCATATGAGAAGCAAGCGTGCCAAAACATATCTATGTGCACAGAGGTAACTAGCACCTTCATAGACTGTGCTTTGGTTTGTCTGTAGTACAATATCAGCGCAGTGAAATATCAGTGCTGTGTGTCACTCCTCTACTCCATCCGTTCTCTTTACTGATATGAGCTTTCCACCATGTAGGACGTGAAATCTCATTGAGGTTTTGATTTGCGTTTCTCTGATAGTTAGTGGTGCTGAGTCACTTTTAGTGACGTTATTGACCATATTTATATATTTGTTGAAACATTTATTCAGACATTTTGCCCATTTTTCACTTCAATTATTATTTCTTTCTAAAGTTGCATAAATTCCTTATTTATCTTAGATATTAATCATTTATTAGATGTTTGGCTTGCAAGTATGTTCTCCCCTTCTGCTTTTCCGTCATCTTCCACACTCTATTGAATAATTCCTTTCAAATTTTCTTCTGGGTCTAAAATCATGTCTCTTCTTTTCTCTTTTGAAAATGTAATAACTATGTCTTGCTGATTATCTCATTCTAAACTGTGCACGCAGAGTTTGAGTACAATTTTTATTTTTTGTTTTCTGTTCTGCTTTCTTATCATTTAGCAGAAGCAAAGATTCTACTCCCAACTTTCATGTACCACTATTTTCCACATCCATATTCTTTGTTCTGGAAGAGTGCATGTGTTGGTCTGCCAGAGAGAATGACATAGAAATATGTACATTTGTGGAAAGAGAAATCTTTGAACAAGCTGCTCTCCTGTGCAATCATACATGCATCCCATCTCTTTAAAATGTTGTAAACAGTCTTTGCCTAGAGATCATAGTCTACCCTTCTCTAAACATTTTTCTGCAACATTTTGTTTTTTCTAAAACCCCTGTTTCCCGTATTCCTTTTTTCTTTTCTTTTTTTTTTTTTCCTGTTGGGAATGTAAGTTCCATTAGATACAGCTACACAGCACACATTCCATGATTGCATTTTGAGTGAAGTTGATCCTTTTCATTTGA
The DNA here is from genome assembly GCA_004027205.1 of Ctenodactylus gundi. Lineage (NCBI taxonomy): Eukaryota > Metazoa > Chordata > Mammalia > Rodentia > Ctenodactylidae > Ctenodactylus > Ctenodactylus gundi. The sequence continues at coordinate 3,170 of PVKB01006869.1, read as the reverse complement.
TATTTATTAGAAAATTATTATTTTATTAGGAAACTATTATGACATGGTCTACCCAAGTATGTCAATAAAAAAAATTAAACCATGTTTTAATAGTTTCTAAAAGTAATATGTCTAACTCAGATGGTAAATATAGTAAGTGATTACAATATCAACACATAGATAATGTTTAATGATCACTCTGCAGCTCACTTTCATATGGCATTTAACATGATCATGTTGCTTTTGGGCTAGGAATGAGGCAAGGTTCTATTTAGGGATCTATTTCTTTCAATATTTAGCATAAGATTGAATAACTGGGAAAATCAAGTACTGGGTATATTTTCTCTTACAAATATCTTCTTTGAGAAATACATTCATTTCTTCATTTCACAAAGTTTGGAAGAATAATTTAGTACTTTTTATAGCCACTGAGTGAGACCGGTAGAAATGTCTCTATTTTTTTCCATTTTCACAGCGAATAAACTGGCAAATTGGGAGACGGATTTTAAGTAGAATTTAACTTGAATTTTTACTTTATCTAACTCATTAGGGAATCTTATCACTCGGTCCCTCTAAAAGTAGGATAATCTCTCCAAGACATAAAGTATATCGCATTAATTGCATACTTAAACTTTCCAATAGCACTTCACAACATCTAATATAAAATCAAAGCACCACAGGTGCAAACTCGTACCTGATGTGGAGCTTACTGATCCATGTAAACTGATTCCATTTCTTTTCCCTCTTCACTCACAATACATTTGTCTTTTTAACATATTTTTTGCTATCGTTGTTCCTGGAATGTCCCCTAAAATCCCATGAATTAAAGGCCTCGTCTCTAGCCTGGTAGTACTCCTGGCACACGGTAAAACAAATAATGAATACTGAGAGGGAATTCCCCGGGTTACTGGGAGCAGGGCTTTATGGGGAGACTGTGGAACTCAATCCCTCCCTTTTTTATCTCTTCGGTATCCGGCCACAGATGGAGTGACTTTGCTCTAGGATTTGCAACCTTTACACAAGCTGAAACCTCTGAAACATCTAGCTGAAATAAATTTCTTCTCTTAATAAGATGGTTCTTTCAAACATGTCAAAATAATGGGAAGGGACTTTGCAATTATCAATTATATTAAGCTTAAATTATATTACCTCTGCCATGGAACCAGAATGCTCTTTCTCTAAGTCTTTCAGTGTAAAATCATCTTGAGATCTTTTATTTTACTCCATAACATAATCTAAATTCTACCTCATCAGAGAAGTTTTCTCTGATCCTTCAAAACAAGTACCCACTTGTCAGGTTAAGAGCTTCTCTCATGTATATTTATCTCTGAAGGAAAGTTAGGGACTCCCATTTATTTTTTTCTTCCTTCCTCGTCTAATTGAAAATTTGTCCTTTTAAATGTTGAAATGAGAAGAGGTATGGACTTCGGAACTTAACTAGACAAATCCTGTATCTCTTGTGTCTGCTACATTCATCAAATATATTTGAGAATCTTTTGGTAGCCTGATAAAGAAAACATTGTTAAAATCCTGTCTTTGCATATAACTAATTAAATGAAACTGGGGAAATTATTATTTTATCTGTAATGTTCATTTTGTCAATAAAATGGGATCAATACGCTAATATGGAATAATAGAAATGTTCATGAATATTCCATTTTTCCAAGCCAGTCTCCCTCTTGTGCATGGCACATGGTAGTGAGAATTTGTGTGCACTTCAGTCGCCAAGATATCTAAACACAATCAAAACTAAAGTCTCAAATTAAAAGCAAACCAATGCTCTGAGGTCATCATTCAGCAATTTCAATGTTGTTAGAAATTTCAGGTTTGATTTCAAAGTTCTTCTGAATTTTTACAATGTTTTAAGGCATTTAATATTACTTGTATATAGGTAAAACAAGTGTTTAAAAGCATGGGCATGTTTGCAAGAATGAGAAAGAAAACCGAAAAACTAAAAATCTTCATTATTATCTCTTGAATGGGTCTGAAACAACAGGGCAGATACAAGCTCTCATAAGCTCTTAAGCCTAGAAAATCTGTTTCTATTGGTGGTGGGGGTGGTGTTTAGGGATGAACTCTCACTATGCCGTCCGAGTTAGCCTCAAATTTCTAGACTCAAGTGATTCTCCTGCTTTAGTTTTGCAAGCAACTGGTCCTGTGTTCTGGCACAATGACACCTAGTAAGTATTTACAAGGTTTGTTAATAAATCAAGAACTTAATATATAAATGACTGACAGAAGTTGTAGGAAAAAAAAAAACAAAAGAAAAATGGAAAACTTTGAGTATGGTGAGGATATTGAGACTATTTTGACTTTTCCAAAATGTCTGTCATGATGAAATAGGAATATTTTTAAAGGTTAATAGGATAAATAGAGTAAGAGAAAATAGGCTAATAATAGAGAAAAAAGGAGAAACAAGAAAAATGAATAGAACCATTTCCCTGAGAAATGGGAACAAAATAAGGATGAGAGAAGTGGACAAATAGATTTTGGTTTTATCAAGGAGAACATTTTTCTACCATAGGAGGAGAGAAACTGGTTATTTCCAGAAGCAGAGAAGTCTTCTAATTAATTGAAAGTTGGGAAAAAAAGAAAGTTGAAGTTGTTCTATAAAGTTCATTTGCCTGAAATTTAAATCTTATGAACAATTTAGGGTTCCTTTTAAGTTAAAAAATTCAAAACTACAAATATAATTTATGTTCTTAGAAGGAGTCTATAGAAATGGTTACCTAAATTTCATTAACTTTATGGAAAACAATCTTTTTTCCCCTAAAAATCAGTTCTGTTTTTATACTTCATAGCTGAGTGAATTTGGGAAGTTTCTCAAACACTCTGTGTCTGGGTTTTCTCATCTGTGAAATGGGGTTACTTTAGTATTTATCTCACAAGGTTTTAGACACGTCTAGACAAAATCATTCATGCAAAAATGCTGAATAAAATCTTGAAAGTAAATAGAAAAAACAATCCATGCAAAGATAATCTACATAAATCCCTTAGTCACTTTTCAATAAGTATTCCAAACTATTATATAATGTCTGGAACTATAGCAATAAGAAAATAAGTATCAGATTATACTCTAACCAAATGAGGAGGAAAACTTAAGAGATCATACTATGGTTTACTTGAAATCTAAAAAAAAAAAAAAAAAAAAAAAAAAAAAAAAAAAAAAAAAAAAAAAAAAAAAAAAAAAA
>PVKB01006868.1:0-49421 GCA_004027205.1 Ctenodactylus gundi | reverse complement strand
CCAAGCCCAGGACTTCCCCCCCACCACCACAGCACCCAGGATCACCTCACAGAGCCCAGGAGTCCCCCTGGGCGACCCTCTCAGGAGACCCTCTACAGTGCCAGTGGGCCCATGTTTGAGAGCACACACAGGCCTAGCACGTCACCATCTTCAGTGAGCGTGGGGCCTGCCAGAGCTGTGGACGTGACCAGGCTCCGCAGGGCCGGAAATAGCAAAGGCTGCTGGGACCATGGGTCAAGGCCACGGCCACTGAGTCAGGGTTGGGACTCTTGGGAGGGCCGAGAATGGCCAGGCTCACGGAAGGAGGCACCCAGACCTCCTCGAGACAGCAGCCCTCGCAGCCCACAGGACCCCGCTGTTCTCAGAAAGTCTGGCTGAGGGCAAGCACATGGCTCAAGGGACAACCTCACCCAGTCCCGTGGGAGCCCCAGGCTGCCTCCTTCTACCTGCTCAGGCAGCCGCTGTCTGCTCCGCAGGGCGCCCTCGCTCGTGGGACCCCAGGCCCAGCCTGACCTCTGCCCACCCAAGCCCTAAAGCTCTCCGGAGCAAGGCTCTGCTCCCCCATGGTGACCCTCGCTGCTGGCTGTTCTGAGAGACCCTGGCCGGGTGCCCTGGCCCGTGCCCGCACCCAGCCTCATCTGTGGCAACCGCTGTGGCCACCTCGTGTCGGCCCATGGTCCATACCCCTAGTCACCTGATGCCTCATTTCCCGGACCCCACGGGCCTCAGCAGGGACAGCCACACGCAGTCTCTGTAAACCACACAGGAAACTTCATTCCCTGCCCCAACCATGGCCCCGCTGACTTTCAGCCGTGCCAGAGCCTCTAAGAGTAGGAAGGCCAGGCCCGGTGGCTCAGGGCCTGTCACCTCAGCACTCGGGGAAGCTGAAGCAGGAAGACCGCAAGGTCAAGCCTGGGCAATGTAGCGACTTAGGGAGTCACTGTCTCCAAATCAATAATAGAAATGGGCTGGCAGCGTAGCTCAGTGCAAAGGCCCTGGGCTCAATCCCCAGTGCCACACACACAGAAAGATAGGCAGAGGGTGTCCCCTCATCAGTCCTCTCTGCAAACACCTGCAGAATGAGAAAGATCCCGTGGGGTCTGTAACAGAGCTGGACCTTGGGGCAGCCCGGGAAGGTTCTGGAACAGCCCCTGAAGAGCAGGCAACTTGTGTTTGAGTCTAGGCAGGCCTCCCAGGACCAAAGTTCTTTCCCACCCGCCTCCCAGGCCCTCAGAGGCTCCCCGGGAGCGGGTCAGGGAACACTCACATCCCAGCGGAAGGGCAGCCCCCGGCCGGGGCCACACGAGGTTTCCGGTCCTTGGGCCCGGCAGACCAACGGTGCAGGACCAAAGGGCGCCAGATGCACGGGGCGCCAACAGGGGTCTCCAGCCAAACACCGCCCCCGGGAACGCGGGGTCCACTGCGCCCTCCCGCACATCCGGAGGTCAGCAGTCACTTTATTAATAGAGGCCCCAGAGGAGAGACTTCCCCTGCCAGGCACCACCTCCTCTCCCTCAGAAGCGGCCCGGTGCCAGCCTGGCCAGAGCCCAAGGCACCCTCAGAGGGGCCGAGGCCTGGGTCACCGCCGTGCCCAGAGGCACCACGGGCTGGCATGTCCCTCCCCGGACAGCTGCCACAGAGGCAGAGCTTGGGTCCCAGCAGCGCGTGGAGAGGGAAGGGGCAGGAGGGCACCATCCCAGACGCCAGCGTGATGGCACAGACGGTAACTGCGCGCATCTTAGGGAGTCGGTACGTGGACACGCGGCGCATCTACCACGGTGCCCCTCCCCTCCCTGCCCTCCAGTCTCCCCCATCCCACTTGGGCCTTGTTTTGGTGTGGTGGTACTGGGGATTGAACACAGGACCTTCAGCCTTCATTCCATGCCCAGTCGCTTTAATATCTGAGACACAGTCCCCCTAAGTTGCTAAATTGCCTGGGCTGGACTTGAACTTGAGATCTTCCTGCCTCAGCCTCCCAGAGGGCTGGGATTATAGGTCTGGGCCACCGGGCCCGACGTTAGCTGGGCCTTAGGCTGGGAAGTTCAAAATGCTGTGTCGAGGCCCCTCCTCCCCAGCCTTCCCCGGGGGGCCTTCCCCGGCCTGTCTGAGCTGTGCAACTGCTGGAAACTTGGTGCCCCGAACGGTGAGGGTAACATCCAGGCTCTTTGTGTGTTGTGTTGTGCTTTGTGGGGCCCAAGCCCAGTGCCTCCACACTGAGCTGTATCCCCAGCCCATTTTTGCTATGATTTTGAGATTAGGTTGCTACATTGCCCAGGCTGAGCTTGAACTTGAGATCCTCCTGCCTCGGCCTCCCAGCAGCCTGGGACGACAAGCTCATGCAAACGGGCCCAGCAACTTTGGTTCTGAGTTTATCCTGCCCCGTGTGATTGGAAACATCGCTGCTACGCACGGGCAGCATGTGTATGACCAGAAGACGCAACTTAAGGAACTGAGTAGGTGTGACCGTCGGCACTGGTGACCCCGGCCACACCAGGACCCTTCACAGAAGACGCCTTCCCCGTCTCTAGGGCTCCCGGTGCCCCTGTCAGGCCTCAGTTTCCCTCCCTAGAAAATAGGATGGTGGCAGCCGGCCTTCCAGAGCCTCCTGGGGTCCGGACAGGAGACGGGCACCTGCAGCTCTGGGCTTAGTCCCTCAGAGGAGGGAAGTGAGGCACGGAGCAGGCACGCAGCTTGTCCACGGCCTCGGAAAAGTGCAAGGTCCAGGGCCATCCGGCCCCGGGGGCTGAGCTGGGGCTCCCTGACCCAAGGCCCTGGCCGGCTGCCCTTCCAGAGCTCCTGCAATGCTGAGTGGTGCAACACTGCCCTCTGGGGGAGACTCCAGAAATGCCCCTCAAGGTGCCGCAGGTGTCCCACCCAGAGACATGGCTCTGCTGGGCATTCGCACCTCAGGGTCCAGCCGCTTGGCACTGGGCAGCCTCTTCCTACAGGGATGAGGTAAAAGGACGGGGACAGCCCGCCAGCCACGTAAGGCCAGGGCCACCGGGCCCCCAGGGAGATCCCGCATCACACAGAGGCCTTCTGGTCCAAGGAGCAAACCTCAAGGTCTGCCATCTGTCCCCACTGTCCTCCCAGGGGCCCTCCCAGCTAGCTAGACCGGGCCACCAGCCACCCACCGGCCACCCTGGCCTTCCTCCCCCTCCCCTCACCCCTCCCTACCTCTCTCTCTCTCTCTCTCTCTCTCTCTCTCCTTCCAAGAAGGCACAGCCTCAACCCTGGGCCGCTCGCCCTCCTCACAGACAAAGGAATCCTGCAGTTTTAGCAAACGGACTGCTCTAACCACTGCCCCCCGCTTCCCCGTGGGCATCCCCGGGGGACATGTGGTCACTAGTGGTAAGGAAATGCTGCTTTGTAGCAAGTGGCAAAACCAGCACCCCACCCCCCGTCCATCCCGTTACTAGAATCAGCATGTTCAGCAGATAAACTCAGGCCACGCCGCTGAGCATGAGTCTGACAGTAAATTTACTGAAATACGCCATTTTCAGGACACAAGGACACCCAGAAGCTGTCCACCGCGTATCTGAGATCCTCCGCTTCTAGCCAGCATCCCTACCTATGAGCCCCGAGGGGGGAGGCCTGTGCCAGCCCGGAGCCCTGCAGGGTGGACGGGGCCCACGCCGACCCCATCCCTGTCCCACCTACCCTGTGACAGCCGTGGGTACTAGCGGGGTGCTCTTCTCTCTTCGGCCTCTGCCTATGTGAAAGGGGCAGGTCAGGACGTGACGCCCCCTTTCCATCTATGATGTTCTCGGGGGCTGGAGGAATGGCTCGGCGGTTAAAGCGTTTGCCTGGCAAGCGCTTAGGCAAGCTCTAAGTACCTGAGTGTGATTCCCCAGCACCTCAAACCGTGCGTGGTGGCACACACCTGTCATCCCAGCACTCGGGAGGCTGAGGCAGGAGGATTGCTGTGAGTCCAAGGCCAGCCTGGGCTCCGTCGTGAGTTCAGGACCAGCCTGGGCTAGAGTGAGACCCCGTCTCAAAAACAAAAACAAAAAATCTTCTATAACGTCTCAGCAGCTCGCCCAGGATTTCACAGACACCTGGAAGGACAGCCACCAGGAGTGTGAGATTCAGGTCCCATGTCTGACCTCAGTGACTTCAAAGGGGGGAAGACGAGTCCTCAGAGATGACCCTGACCGCCCCGGATAGGACACGCTTGTGACGCGCCTGGCTCCTGCTCTGGCCTGGCCCAGCCCACGGGCCCAGCAGTGTCCCCTGTGGTGTCTGTTGCCCTCGGGGATGGGAGGCCGTGCAGGGAGCCTGCTGCGGAGCGGCCCGAGGCAACTAGACCGCCCTACCCACCAGTGCGTGCTCAACCTGCACGTCGGCTGCAGGGGTGGGCACCAGGCCTGGCCCCACAGTGTCAAGCTCAGGGGGGCTGGCAGGGCTGGGCCTGGACGCGCCAGCAGACACAGGAAGAGACCTCAGTGGGACAGCGAGGACACCCACTCCGCCCAGGGCACCCGGTGGGTGTGGCCTGCAGGTCCCCCAGCCCGGTCCTGAGCCTGTGGAGACCCCGGCCTCTTCCCTCACCTCAAGTCACTGCTGCTGAGTCCCCGGGTGACAAGGCAGCCACCTCTGCCCACGCAGACCTTCAGGGGTCCAACTGAGACTGCGGGCAGGCAGGGATGAGGGGTGTGCGCGTTAATGACCCACCCCACCCACCCCTGGGCCACATGGGGTGTCTCAAGGTCAAGGGACCTGGGCACGCCCACCAGGGCTGAGCCGCAGAACCCTGGAGGGCAAGGCCGCAGGGCGGGGCAGTTCCCAGAGCCCAGACCCAGGCCCGGGGCACCAGGTGGCTCCAGGCAGGAGCTGTGCAGACCCCGTCCCGCCCCGTGACAGTGGGATCCCGGTGCAGGGGTGGGTGCAGGCAGCGCGAGCGCGGCTGGACAGGGCGCCCAGCACCAGCCTGTCCCACACTCTGAGCCACGGGGAGGGTCAGGGCGGGGCCTGTGCCACCGGTGCCGAGGCCACAGAGGGCTGGTGTGTGCCCAGGGACCACGAGCGCCCGTCCCCTCCCCGCCGGCTTTCTCTTCCTCTCCCTCCCTCCTCCCCTCCCCTCTGTCCTGGGTCCTGCTGTTCGCTCCGCTTCCTCACGGAGCTCCGCCTCAGCCCATTTTCTACTCTGGATTCAGTCAGAGCCTCACTGAGTTGCTAGGGTGCCCAGTGTGGCCTCAGACTTACAGGCAAGCCTCCTGCCTCAGCCTCCCAATGTGCCGGGATTACAGGCCTGCAGCACCCTGCCCGGCATACACAGCGCCGGGAAACAGAACCCCGGGCCCTGCGCTTGCCGGGCAAGTGCTCTGACCCGAGCTGCGCCTCCAGCCCTGGCTGGGTTTGTTCTTAAAGAAAATGCACAACTGGGGACACACACCCAGGAGAAAGGGGAGCGAGAGGGTCTGGCTCCTTCCTGGTCCTCAGTGCACGGAGACCCCACCGGGCCGGGGCTGCGCACGTTCTGGGCAGGCACACACCAGCCGTGTACGAACGTGTGTGCACACGTGTGCGTGAGTGCTTGTGCACTTTTGCGCCCTCTGGGCACTCTGCATGGGGTGAAATGCGTGTGCTATGAGGACCGTGCATGTGTGCAGACACAGGTACATGTGTGTGCACACACATGTGTGTGTACACACTCAGGCTGCAAGGGCACGTGTGGACAAGTGTGTGCGGGGAGACGCGAGCACACCACCTTGGTTTTTTGCTTCCCTGGACGAGCAGCCAAGCCCAGGGCCTTCCCACACGGCTAGCTGTAATTGTGAGACAGGGTCTCATGAGATCGCGCTGTGCTGCAGAAACCACGGAAGCAGAAAGAGACACGCGGCGCCGGAGACGTGGATGGCAACGTCTGTTCAGGTTTGCTCAGCACCAGCGCAGACTCTGGGGTCCCCTCCAGAGGCTGGCCACAGGTCTCTGTTCTAGGCAGCTGTTATACAAGACAGACTTCTGGGTCTCAAGGTCTTCCTGTGCACGCAGCTCTGGGCCTCCCCCTTCCTCAGGTGGACAGAGCCCTTGCCGCAGGAGCTGGGCACGCCAGGCCACACCAGCAGGACAGACAGGCAGTGCCGGGGCATGGCACAGAAGGCAGCAGTCACCTCGCGGTGGCGGTGACAGCAAAGCTGCTGGCAGGCACCGGGCGGAAACGCCCACTTTCTACGCCCCTCCCGGCATGCAGGACGCGTCAGAGGCCGTCGCTAGCCGGCACCCACTGGAGACGCCGATGAGCAGCGAGTGAGAGGCTGCCGTGTCCCTCCCACACGGCCCCAGTCAGGGCAACAAAGCTCGATCCCCGCAGAGCCGCTGCACAGGGCAGCAGCACGACGTCACCGTACGCTCACCCGGAGCCTGTCCCCTTCCCCGTGCCAGGCTCCCACAGGGTGCGGTAGCAGGCTGTGACCCAGCCACGGCTCCACAGCCATCAAAACACACGGATACTGGCAATCTGGGGTTAGTGGTTTGAGTCCCACTAATCAGGTGGCCAGATAGCGCTACCCATAACCACACCTCGGCCGGCGAGTACCATGGGCCAAAGCAAGTGCCCTGGCCCTGCGCTGGCAGACAGACCGTGGTCCTGCTGAGTACAGCTCCTGGGACCGGTCCCCAGCAGGCCACAACAGAGACCAGGGGACCCTCTGATCTGATCTGGTCACATGAGGAAACAGTTCCTGGCAGGTCAGTGATGGCAGCCAACAAGGACTGAGGTGCACAGCCGGGTCGGGGCGACATGGCGCGGTGGCAGGAGGTTCTCTGGAGACGCAGCGGGGCCGATTTCACGGGGAGGCCGACTCCTTTAGCATCAGCCGCGCACCAACTGGCCGGCTTGCGGTGTGGCCAGGGCAGGACTCCGAGGTCACCGTCTCTTCCTCCGTAAGGTCGGATGTAGAGGGGTCTGGGTCAAGGGCAGCTTTCTGCCCCTCACGCTGCAGTCAGGCAACCCGGCTGCACTCTGGAGTGACGGACCGGCGTCTGTTCTGGCCGCTGTTGGAGCAGCAGGACGGTTAAGATCGTAGGATAGGGCTCCTTCCACGCTGGCTTTAAAGGCGCCTTTGCCTGTCCCGTACCCACACCTGGTGTCTTAGGTACTTACTTGTTGCTGGGACAGAATACCCAACATCCGCACGTAAGGGAGAAGGGAGGAAAGATTTACTTTAGGTCACAGTTTCGGAAGGTCTCACAGTCCATTCAGGGGGCAGTGGACAGTGGCAGAAGCCCAGGTCAGAGCTGCAGAGCGCAGCCAAGCCAGGGTCTGAAAACTCCCACAGGGTTTGAGTTTTCCCAGGAAGAAACCGTGACAATGTTTCTTCTTCATTCCTTTATTAGTTCCGGCTGCAGGGTGAGCGTCCCTCCCCACTCTCTGGCCCACAAGTCAGTAACACACAGCTGAAATCTCTCCAGGGTGCCCCCCAAGTCTCCACAAGTGGGCACAGCCCCTCCAGGTCCAGCCCCAAGCATCTGCCTTCCCGCCAACAGCACAGCGGGCCGCACTTAGCCCACTACATTCAAATGCCCGAAGACAACGCACCCGGCCCCGGTTTGTGGGGGCGCACTTTCACACCGAAGCTATACGTGTTCCACCTGTGATCCCCGCAGCTGTCTGTGTAAACCCAAATCTCTCCATGCTCTGATGTTTCCCCTCAGACTCATCAGCAGGTGGCCTTGCATCTAGGATTTCAAATGGCGAGAACCCTCGTCCTGCTCACAGCCACAGGCAGTGTACCTGTGCCTGCTGGGGGCGCCGGTCTCCCGACATAGCTGTGCTACAGTGTCTAAGGGTTTGGTTCATGCGTCCCTATCTCACCCATCTCTCCTCTTCTGGAGTCCCCGGGACGGCTGGCATTTCTGGGGCAGCAGGTCTTTGGGCTGGCCGGCCGTCACCTCCAGGCTGCTTGCCCAGCGCTGCCCCGGGTTTCAGCTTGGTTTTTGACTCCCTTGAGTCCTGTCCTTAAGGCTCCATGAGCAGGCAGAGTCGCAAAGGCACAGCGTGAGTGGTCTAGACGGGCACTTGCTGCCCTCAGCTGACTTCCAGCGCTCTGCCCGATGCCCCCAGCTCGGCACGGGCCAACGGCAGGGGAGCACTTCGGTCTCTATCCCGAGTCCGGCGCTAGTGTCTTCTGCCAACCTTCTCCCATCTCCCACGAGGCTGCTGGCATCAGTACCAAGACTGGGTTGAGTTTTGGAGCAGTTTATCAGTTAAGGCGGGTCTGCCGTAAAATCCTTCACCCGTTACCTCTAAGCGGTCACGGTCTGGGAGCCCGGCTTTATCTGGTAAAAAGATGGCTGAGATTAGATTTCGTACAACTTCCAGTTTCACCCATGGATTTTCACATACTAACCCTTGAAACTGTCGCCTGTGTATGTGTGAGCCAAGGGTGACCCCTACTGTCCATCAGGGTTACAGCTGAGTGTGGGACCCGCGCTCAGGACCTGAACACGGAGGTTCCGTCCCTGAGGTAGCGCGCCAGCCTCCCTAACTAACAAGGTGGTAGCTGCTGGCACGCAAGAGTCAGGGAGGCCACCCAGCCGCAACTGGGTCACTTTGCTTAAATAAATATGCCACCGGCCTCTACCAAGGCCCACAGTCATGGGTTACGACCCTGCCAGGGCCATTCCCTTTTACTTATGAACACAGCAGTTAAATCCCCTGGTTACACGGCCAAGTCCCAAGGCTGGAGCCGCAGTGAGCTCAGTCTGACTGGAATGCTGTCTCCTGGCTCGATCCCCCCCTTTCTTCAGGGCCTCATCTATGGGCAGGGCAGGTCTGAAAACCTGGGATCCACATCCTGCAGAATCCCACTGCCCCGAGCAGCTCACGAACCTTCTGGCACGTGGTGGGGACCCGAATGGCAGGAACAGCATGTTCTCCTTCAGTCCCCAACATCCGTCACCCGCGACTTATTTCTTACAGCCCTGCGCCTGTCTCTTTGATACCCGATGCCCAGCTCCCACAGGTAGGGAGAGGAGGACTTTCGTCTTTGTAGGCTGCTGGCTAGCACAAGGTCATCTACGGGCTGTAGCAAGACAGCCTAGACAGCCTAGTTTTGGTCCAGGAAATTCAGCCAGGATGCCATTGAAAAGGGAAATGTTTACATCCTTGTGGGAGTCTTCGCCCGGGCAGCTCTGTAGCCCAGGCTGGCCTTGAACTCATGAGCAATCATCTTGCCTCAGCTTCCTGAATGCTGGGATTACAGGCGTGCGCCACCGCACCCAGTTTATGTGGTGCTGGGGAATTGAACTCAGGGCCTTGCACTCGCTAGGCAAGCGCTTTAACCGCTGTGCTGTTCCTCCAGCTCCAGATGCTCCCATTCAAAGCCACACAAGGGCTGATAGCAGGCGCCACTGGCGGCAGGAGGCATCTTTTGAATCCAGACAGGTGAGCCACTCCGCAGAGGCTCAGTCCCAGCAGGACACAGGGATTAGGCCAGACGGGGGCACCAGGGCTTGCTGCATTTACGGCCCTCGGGTCCCGGACTGGGTGGCGGTCTTCTGTTCCTGGTCTCCTGACAGCAGCAGCGCCCGCTGAAGCAGCCTGGCCCCCGCAGAGCTTCTCTGGGCACCCAGTACGGCTGCAGCTTCATGGGTTCAGCTCCAGGTTTCTGACCAATCAAGATGGGGCATGGTGCCGTGCTACTTTTTCTTGGCCCAGACCAATGGGCATTTCGTCTAATTTCAGGAGACAGACCTTTCTTCTGGGGGAGGAGTGTAGGCGCCTTCTCCTTCCCGCCTGCATCCAGGGCCACGATTACGGGAGCAGTGATTCTGTTCATCTGAGCTGGGGGACCCGTCAGAGGAGAGCTGGGCCCCATCTTGGCCAGGAGCTGGTCCCTTCCTGGGCATCTACAAAGTAAAGGAATCACGCGCCACTGCACAGGCTCCCAGCCTGCCCTGCCGGGGGCCACGGAATGGCCTGCGGGCTCGGGCACCGTGCCCCAGTGACATAAGTTCTCTTCCTGAGGGGCCAAGGGATGCATGATCGCCAAATGCCCAGCACCTGTGTCGATCATGACATCTGCAGGGCAGCCCGCTACCTGAATTCTGACCACAGGCCCCTGGGGGCCACTTGGAAGAGGGCCCAGGACCCCTGGTTGGGTCAGGGCCTGGGTGGGAATGCTGCTTCCGCGTTTCTATGGGAACGGTTGGGACCTTCGTGGTCCCAGGGCCCCTTTCTCTAGTACACAGGCGCAGCGGGCGTGCTCTACGGGCTTCTCTCTCGGGACCAGGGACCCTGCGGCCTGCGTGGCGCGCCTGCTCTTGGCTGGGCTTCCGCCAGCGGCCAGCAGCCTCTGTGTCATTCCCTCATCCCCGTCACCACGGCCATCTGAGCGCTATTAACAGAAACTTCGCCTTTTCTATTCATTCTGTGGCACTTTTTTCCTGCAAATCCTTCTAGTTCCTCTAACTTTTTAAGGATGTCCCATTGGGCTGGTCTCACAAAGGCCTCATTTACCAACTGATGGTTTTCAAAGGCTTGAGAATCAAAGGCCGTGAAGAGCCAAGACTCACAGAGCCTCTCAAGAAAGCCGGCCGGCCCACACCTGGCTTCCAACACCCCGCAGAGGTCTCGGCCGTGTTAGTAAGCGTCTTAGTCCCAGTTTTTAGCCCCGTACCTCTCCTGTACTACGGTCCCCGTGGCGTCCTCCTCTGGGAAGCCTTCCCTGGTTCAGTTTTCCCCTCCATCTGACCCTGGAGCGCTGGTCTGGGGCCATCTCCAAGCTTCCGTTACAGTTCATTGGCGCTTTTTAGTGTTGAGCAAAATAAGGATCCGCTGGCAATGTCCCCAGGTGGGGCGGTGTGCTCGGAAAACGGTTTCTAAGAGATTCAGCAGTGGTTTTCAGAGTAGGAGGGAGGAGGAAGCTCCCCATTGAACGGGTCTCTCAGGGAGAAAAGCTGCTAGTAAAGACTGATGCCCCTCTCACAGGAGCCGACTGGGGCCAGCAGCACCCAGAAGGGCATTTGCAGTGTTGGGGTGGTCACTCCAAGTCACTGGTTCTGGCGAATCTGGCCGCGCGGGTGGCACTGCCTCAGGGACTTCAGGATGAAGGGGAGGAGAAACAGTAGGTGGCTAGTGGAAACTGGGGACCCTGGGCTCCCAACACTGTGTGTGTGGGGGGGGGTGACACTTAAGGAAATGGCTCAGGGGTGAGTCTTCAGTCTTTGCAAAAAACACATAGCTTCTCCCCAGGCAGAGTCGCCTCTCGGATGGGGCTACTAGGCCCGTTTTGCACTGTCCCTGGCTGGCGGATGGCACATAACAGAACCCAAGAGAGCTCTAACTGGGCAACCCCCGACCACGGGTCAATGGATGCACACTGGTCCAGGCGTCCTGGGTCTCCTATGATAACGCCGTGCCCTGCTTGAGCCAGGGCACATCGCGGGTCCCTTCCAAGGGCCACCTGACCCCCAAAGGAGTGCCACTGCAGGGTACAGCGAGGGTAGTTCTCCCTAACTCAGTTGTACATCATAATTTCCAGAAAATCCTTTTCCTAAAATCACTAACTATACACTCAGGTCTTGAGGCTGACTGACCCGGTGTGCGGTTTGGATCTTGAGCGTCCCCCAAGAGCCTCATGTATTCGGAACTGCGTTATTGCGAGACAGAGGGGAGTGTGGCCGGGAGGGGCAGATACTGGGGGTATGGCCTGGAAAGATCGTGTCAACCTGCTGGGATTGGGGATTAGCCAGAACAGAGCTTTCGGGTGTCTGTTGTTGATTTGCGGGTCCGGAGTGAGGGGCGCCCACCCTGATGTGGGGGGGTTATCAACTGGCGGCTTAAAGTAATTCAAGGAAAGGGTCTAAGAAACATCGCTGCAGTTTCATCTGGGCAGGCTCCAGCCTCGCCCGTCTCTCCAGATCGCCTGCCGCCGCCTGCCACGGGGTGGGCAGGTCCCCAGCCTCTGCCCTGTGCTTCCCCTGCTGCCCGCTGCCCAGCACGGGGCTGGGTGAGACCTTCTGAAGCCGCAGGCTAAATAAATCTACCTTCCCTTAAATCGTGGCAGTCGGGTATTCGGTCACGCAACGAAAAAGTAACCGAGTGGATTTCCATCCTGCCGCGCCTCCGTGTCTCAGGACTCGCGCTCGGGTTCCAGGTGGCCCTGAGCTTCCGGCTGATGGCCACACACCCCGAATCCGGACGAGACCCGCAGGAAGGGACCCCAGAAGCCTGGCACAGCCTGCGGATCGCGCGTGCACACGCACAGACACGCCCCGAGCCCCCCAATCCGGAGGGGACGCGTCCTGGGCGGAGGGACCCTCTGGTCACCGGCCAGTCTCACGTCCCGTCCCGGACCCCGGCTCCCCCTCCTCCAGTGTGCTCGGGAAGCGGCGTGACAGTCGCGATCCCGCACATGGCAACCGGGGCTGCCGGCTCCCTGACCGCGGCGGCACAGGGGCCGGCCCCGGCGTCGGCTCCGGGCTCGGTGCGAGCGCCCGTGGCGACGGGGGCCCGCGGCGCAGCACCGACCCGCCCTCGGGCGCAGCCCGCGGCGGGCGCCAGGGCAGCGGCGCTCGGGACCCGAACCCGCGGCCGCAGACGACGGAACGCTCGCGCGCGCCCACGGTTCCCAGCGGGCGGCGGCGCCCGGAAGTCCGTGGCGGGCTCGGCCGCGGCTCCCTCTGATTCGTTCCCGATCACTTCCACTTCCGCAGGCAGTTCCTTTCCCCTTCCCGGCGTCCGCGAGACGTGGCCCCGTGGGAAACGCGTGTGCCCTCCCTGTTTTGTTTCCGGGGGAATCCGCTTCTCGGAGGAACGCTCGCGACTTCCGGTGTTTCTCTCAGCTTCTCATTGGCTAGCTTCATGAATTCATTAGCGAGCCAAAAATACCGCTCTTTTTTTTCTTTCTGCGTTCAGATTACTAAAGACAAACCGTGCGAGCAGTCGTGGATTCTTGTTTATGGGAATTCTACTGATGCTGTGTCTCTAGAAGTTGCTAAAACAAAGTCGCCGTCAGTGTAAAGTCGCTGGAACGGTTGTGTTTAAATATCCTGCGCGAAGAGGGCTGGCTGTGTTGTATGAAAGGAGAGAAGGTTAGCACTCCCCTTGACAAGGATGGACGAGGCCCTCGGCCTGACAACACGCATACGGTTAAGGCATTGCCGCTTACTTCGCGGCATCTAACCACTGTTTTTTCCACCCCGCGTGACACTCCCAGCCTGTGTCCCTCCATGGAGGCGGCAGGTGGGGACAAACTTCAAGAGCCTTATACTCTGCGTTCACGGAAAACCATGAGTGGGGCCGGCCTCCCGCCCGCGATCCCCGTACCCCGGACCTTAAGAGGCCGAGGCAGGAGGACTGCCCCATTGAAGCCCAGCCTGGGAAGCTTAGCAATTCAGCAGGATCTTGTCTTAAATAATGAAAAGCAGCGGGGGCTGAAGCTCAGTGAGAAGTCCCTGAGTTCAATCACTGGCACCAAATAGTTTTATTTTTTCAAAGATTGAGCAGTAGCCATCTGGGCCAGGCACCACTCAGGCACCGATATGGCCCTGCTCCCGCTAGACACCCCCGGGGACATGCAGTGCGCCACCAGGTGGCTGGGGACAGCACAGCGGGAGACCAAAGACCCAAGGGGGCAAGGGGGCAGCTCAGGCACCAGCACACCGAGGAGGCCACCCCCGATGCGAAGGCCCCAAGGCTAGCGCCAGCCGGGCCAGTCCTGGTTTGGGCAGTGCAGCCAGCGGGCCAAGGGGACAGCCCAAGGGAGGAGTGGGGTCAGAGGACAGGCCAGCCAGTGGCCTCTGCCAGGGCTACAGCTTGGCTCCCAGGAGGGGGAACCCTGAGGACACCCCACAGGGCAGACACAAGCCTGTCCCGCTTTCGGGCACCCCCTGGCAGCCATGCTGACGGCAGGGCAGGGACACGCACGTCCGGAGGCCTGACGTGCCCGTGTGGTGTGGGGGGCGGGGCGTCAGAGGAAACAGCCGGGTGTCTAGTCCCACCTGGGCAAGAACAAACACATGGGGAGGGGTCTTGGAGGGTCCAAAGTGCAGCAAGTGGGCAAAACGCACTAGCCGCGCCGGCTCATGGTCTGCGCCATGACTGCAAAACTGAGCCTCGTGGGCACCGTGGGTCATAACCCCAACCAAAGCCTCCCGGTCGGTCAGCCCGCGCTAGCTGCTGTCTTACGGTCGGAAGTGGCAGGAAGACCCCGGGGCCAGGGGGACGCAGCCGGCAGGCAGCCTCTGAGGGCTCGTGATCCCCTCCGACGGCCCTCCCAACCCTCAGCCCTTGGCTACACGGCAGGCATCAGCGCTGGGCGTTCGGTGCCCACCCTCCCTCCCTCTGGCCAATGGCACGCCTTTTCTCACCAGCACCCCTGACTCGCTTCAAACTCAGAGCTCCACTCAAAACTGAATCCACGAAGTCAGCACTCACGTCCCACAGGACTGGACCACAGGCTCCAGCCTGTCACAGACTGCCGAGACTCAGCACCCATCCCTGACCTCCTGAAGGGCAGAGGCAAGCTGGCGGGGACTGGCTTCCTGTGCATGGGAACACAAGTCCCGCAAAGCACCGTCTGTGCCCGCAGGAGCAGCGTGCGGCAGGTGCACCTGTTCCCGCTGCACAGTACATATGGTCGTGTACACATACCCACGTGTGCACTACGTGTGGTGTGTCTGGGCATCCGCAGTGCGTGTGCGCACATACGTTTGAACCATTAAGAGAGCAGGATATCTGTGTGATTAAAGACGTAACGCTGCCGGAAAAGCCCTTACAGGCACCGGGCGTGCATTGCACCCGTGACACAGGACTGGATCCGGACTCGGCTATCTGAGGAGAAAAGGAACCAAGACGTGGCGAGTACTTGGAACAGGTCACGTGAGGGTGCGCCACATCCCCGTGAAAGCCTCTGTCCAGGCTGTGTTCTGGGTGTGGGGGACAGAGCCCAGGGCCTCGTTCACACTGGACAGCTGAGCACCTACCCAGCCCTTGTTGTGTGTGAACGAACCTGCCTTAAGACCCCCCCAGACTGTGACGCAGGCACCAGGGATAGGCACCTGAGTTGGCCCTTACCACCGCCAGCAAAGGCAGCCGGGCTTTGTGTAAGAGGGGCCTCTGGTGCAAAGCCCCAGGGCTCTGCGCAGCCTGGGGGACAGGCCTGGGCAGGCCACGTCTGAAGGGTCAGGCAAGACGGGGCACTGTGGAGACTGGAATGGCAGGATGAGCCTGGGACAGCAGGCAGACACACGGCCATACTCAAGGCTACATCATACATCCCTGCTATCAGGGGTGCCTCCAGCACTATGGGGGACAGGCGGCACTTCCTGAGACCCACAGCGGCGACAGCTGGGATGAAACTGGATTCTGCACAGGGGACAGACCCTAAGCGCATCAAGTACAGACATGGCCCACCGGCACAAAGCGGCGTGCTGGCACCCATTCCAACGCTCGCTCCTCGCCATGGGCGCTGAGCACAGCCTGCACTCCTCGCAGGCTGAAAATCCTTCATGCACAGTAACTAAAATGCCAATGTGTAGTACAGGCCTACTCAGGAGGCTGAGGCAGGAGGATCCTGAGTTCAAGGCTCAGTCTGAGCCAGAGACCCTGTCTCTAAAAACAAAACAGAAAAAGCAAATTTGTACTGTTAAGAAATTCTTATGGGACGAAATTATAAGACACAAAAATGTTTATTTTCAAAAAGAGATTATTTTACATAAATCTACAATAGAGAGTTCAACTGTAGAAAAAATAAACTATACTCAGAGTTACAGCATTCAGCACAGCAAGCCCACGGCCCGCCCAGGAGGGGATGTGCCCTAGGATGGGACCAGGGGCCCCGAGACAAACCCAGGAAGTCCCAAAGCAACACAGGCAGGACCCACAGGACCGTAGCAGGTGTGTCACACAGCAGCTGATGAGAAGCCGCCTGCTGCGAGGGCCTTTGTTCACACAGCACCCACCTGCACTTCCATCAGGGGGTTGGGGCAGAAGGAGTTATCTTACCCGGCCTGCCAGCAGCCACTGAGATGCCGGGGCCACGGCCGGGGACAGCTCCTGACAGGCCCTGCTCCCTGCACCAGGCCTATCGTACGGGCTTTGCCCTGGACCCCAGGCCCTGTCAAAAGGTGATGCTGGCCGTTCCATATCCAGGACACACAGAACCACCCTGAGCCAGGCCCCCCACAGCACCAGCAACAGTTCCCCTATGCTCTGCACGGCACGATCCCAGGGAAATGAGCGCGCCCACTGCCCTCCCACAGCCTTTGTCTACCCCAGACTCGGCAAGCTGACCAGGGTTTGAACCACCACACTGCCTCACTATGTATGCCAGGCTCCCTCAGGCCAGGCCGAGCCTGCATGCCATGGCTCCCTAGACTCAACCCCAAGATGCCAGGAGGCTGCACAGGCCCCAGCTGGAGAGAGCTGGGAGAGGGAGGCTTGCGGGTAACACCCCGTGCCCAGGAGGGAGGCTCCAGGGGCTCTGCCTTCCCGGTCACAAGGCTACCAACAGGAGGGAGCATTAGCCGGTGCGCCACTTCCCATCCGCCAAGTCAGCAAGCCTGACTTGGGTCACAGGGACACCCAGGCAGGATCTGTGGGCCGTGACCCAGCACCTCCCTGAAGACAAAGCACACAGCGCTCCACGCACCCGTGTCCAGCACCTGGGGAGAGGGGCCCTTCCCCCGGGGCCCGCTGTGCAGCTGGTCAGCCAGCCAGGTGGACGCAAGCCACCCGACAGAATGCAGGCGCCACGAGTGTAAATAAAATCCCACCTTTTATTAGGGTTTGCCTGCAGCCTGTGTGACAACGCCACCAGCGTCTGCCCCACGGGCTCCGTGTACAAAAGGACTTTACACCAAGTAACCTCACAGCATCGGGGACTCCTACGGGCAGGGGACGAGGGGGCCTGGCCACCGCACTTGCACAGGGTAGTAAATATCAAAAACGTACAGAACAATTACCGGAAAAAACACAACCCGTGATAAATTGAACATCACTTCTCTTGTAATAAAAAATTAAAAACTTCTGTGCTCGGAGCACAGAGGACTAGGAACTCCCCCCTTGGTGGGGACAGGACTGGCATGAGATGCCCAGAGACCCTCAGAACCTCCTGGAGCGCCACCTCCCCAAGCCAGGCTGTCCCTGGGGGGACGCAGGGGCTGCCTGGCGCCATGCCTGCTGCCACGTCTGTGCATCCTGCCCCTCCGGCCCCTGGTGCCACGTCCCACGGCCTCCACCCACGGGGGGCTCAGCAGTCACTCTTCCACAGCTTGATGGTCTTGTCGTTCTCCAAGGCGGCCGAGGCAATGATGTTCTCTGTTGGGTGACACGCTGTGGAGATCACCACATCTGCAAGGAGAAGGCAGGAGCTCAAGGGTCCCCTCACCCAGGCTAGCACGGACCCCACAGGACATGGCCACAGCCTGGTCCTGTCCCATGACTACCACAAGAAGGATCGCAGCAGGCAGTGCAAAACGGGAGGCAGCAAGGGCACCAGCTGCATGGGTCTGCTGGGAAACAGCAGCAGGGTGCGCGCGCAATCAACACTCCCTCCTGTTACTAAGGCTGCCACGTGAGGCCAGCGTCACTGGACAAGCACGTCGAATCCCAGGATGCTGTTTGAGCTCACATCAGCACCAGCTGGCCATGCCCCAAGGACAGCAGAGCATGAGGTTCAGGGGCACAGGCAGAGTCTGAGCCCACACTGAGGTCACCACAGAGGGTGACGTCCTAGGGGTCAGCACAGCTCTCCTTAGGTTTCCAAAGGGCCCAATGCCCCTGACACAATGGGAAAGAAGTACAGGTCTGGGCCAGAGTCCCCCAGGGCCTAGGCAGTCCATGTCCCTGAGGGGCCAGACCCCCGGGAGACAGACACAGCTCACGACTGCATGGGCTGGATACAGGCCACACCCACCAAAGCCGTCAGAACCGCGTGTGCAGGGTGACCCAGGAGCCTGAGCAGAGTGCCCGCTGGCCGCTCCCAGAGGGGCCCTCCCACGCCTCTGGGAGCCGAGGAAGCAGTGCAGCCCACCTGTGTGCCCCTGTAGCTTCTGCACGATGTCCTTCGTCTGCAGGTTCCAGATGTACACCAGGTTGTCTTCAGAGCCAGACACGATCCACTGTGCCACAAAGAGCCAAGCAGGGGAGGAGACCAGGGTCAGCAGTCAGTCAGCACGGCGCACAGGTGCACAGCCTGGTCTTCCATGCCCTGGACCTTGCCACCCTCCTTAGCTGCTATGCCCAACTCAAAACAGGCCTGCCTTGGTCTCTGGAGGAAGGGGGCCTGTGGTGTGCTCAGCAGTGCTCGGGGGCACTCAGGGGCTTCAGCTGCCATCATCAGAGGGCTCAGGCTGGAATTCTCCCTGGAGTCCCAAACTATTTCTAGAGAGGCTGCCCTGCCCTGGTGAGAGGGCCTATTTACCAGGGGCAGCAGATGCCTGCCTGCAGGACACACGCAGGGGGCTACACTTGCCACCAAGACCTGGCCTGCCCATTCCCCAGAAAGAATGACGTGGACACTAAGTGTCCCCAGTCTCCACTACAGCACCTGGGACATGATGACAGAGACTCACTCACCTTCCCGCCAGTCACAGAGAAATTGGCAAATATGCAGTATTTCTCATTCTTGTGGCCAGTGTATGTCTTCAGGCACTGAAAAAGGTAGGGGACAGGACAGGCTGCTGGTGCAGTACAGTGCCCTGCGCTCTGCGGACTTGGCACTGAGCACAGACCTCTGACCACTGGCTACATGAGCTCTGGGAAGGGTCCTGAACACACACGCGCAAAGCCCTGTCATCCAGGCTGCAGCCCGGTGGCGTGGTTAACCCAGGTCTGCAAGACAGTGCACACAGCCAGCTGAGCAGGGCCACCAGGGCACACCCCAGCACACACCCCAGGATAGCACATGGCAAGGTGGGCCAGTGCGTACCAGAACTCACCTTCCCCTTGCTGTAGTCCCAGAGCTTCAGAGTGCTGGAAGGCAAGCGACAGGGTGAGGGCCGTCCCCAGGGCCGCCGTCCCTAGGCATACCACACCCCACTCTGCTGCCACAGCACGGCTGCCAGTCAGTATCTGGGCACAACCACCTGGGCTGGAGCGCCACTCAACCCCATTAAAGGGACAACGCCATGAGCCCCTCAAAGCCACCAAGTCCAACAAATCATTGACACAGAGGAGCAAACAGAAGAATCTGCAACAACTGACGGGGCTGGGACAGGTGGCACAGGCCTGTCACCCAGCACTCTCAGAAGCTGAGGCTGGAGGACTGAAGAGTTCAAGCCCAGCCCAGGCAGCTCAGGGCGATCCTGCCTAAAATGTAAGATATAAAAAGGGCTGGGAATGTAGCTCAGTGCAAAGGCCCTGAGTTCAACCTGGAATATCAAAGAAAAAGAGGAAGTTCACAAGCAAAGCTCTACTCCTCGGGCAGCAGTCCCCTCTGCCACGGGGGCCACGCAAAACATGGACACGGGGAGCCAGGGCTTAAAGTGCACCAGAAAGGCGAGGGCACACAGGACGCTGAAATTCTAAGGTGCATACGAGCTGGGGCGACAGCTCAGCAGTGAGCACTTGTCTAGGGTGTGCTGGGTGCTAGATCCCATCCCTGGTACCACGGGGGGTAGGGGCAGTGCTCAGAGGTCAGGCCAAGAGGCTCCAGAGGCCTTGCCCCACCTACCATAAAGAAAGGCCATTATCCAGCCCCACCTGCCTGCTGCTCAGACTAGAACTGGCCTCCGGCCACCCAGCCCCCTGCCCACTACTGAGCAGCCTGGACCCCACCTGTGCCCAGCCATCAAGCAAACAGAAGCACCTACTTGTCCAGCGTAGCAGCTAGGATGTACTTGCCATTGGGAGAGAACTTCACGAAGGACACTGGGGGGTTGTCGTCATCTGCAGCGGAAACAGACTGTCAACAAGTGGTGGGGGGAGGCCCAGCTCCCCAACCCTGTGCAAATGACATGGGAAGTTGCCGGCACCAGTGACACCAGTGACACCGCCACCCCTGGGAGCCCACAGGGCCGACAGCCACCTCCACAGCCCCTGTCCCACTCGGCGTGTCCTCAAGTGCCTCTCAAGCCTCAAATGCCAGGACTTTAGGAAAAAAGGCTGACGCAAATCACACTCGCATCCCAGGCCTCCTGGAGAGGGCACATAGGACATTCGCTCTGGTCCTAAGGCCCTGGCAGCTGCCCGACACAGCTGAGGACTCAGCTACCCAGAGCTACAGACAGCAAGGTCTGTCTCCAGCAGGACCCAGGCATCTGCCCTCACCCAGAGGAGGGGGATGTGCCCAGGGTACGTATGTCTAGCCTGCTGAGACCCCCCAACCCAGCGTGACCCCGTATATAGCATTACCACCACGGGCCCGCTGTGGCCCCTGCTCCCTTGGGCCAGTCGCCCACACTGCAAAGGCACAAGATGTTGTGAGGATGGCCGAGGTCATCTACAGGAGCCCTTCCATCGCCCAGGCAATACTGCATCCCACCTCCCAGGCCTGAGGGGGAGAGGCCACCCCATCCCAAGCCCAACACCCTATACTCAGGGCCTCAGCTGCCACCCAGTACCCACTGCTGGCTGGCCACATCCCCTGGTTCAAGCCACCACAGGTCAAAATTATTGCAGAGACCACACAAGCTTCACAAAGTTTCCAAAACAAGCTAAACCAATTTGCTGCAGCAGCAAAGCCCAGCTCATATAGACGCAGCGCCTCTGCCCAGCCCCCGCCAACCCTCACATGCTGCTCCGGGCACCAAATGCTCTGCAGTCACGCCTACGGTGCTTACGTCTCACCCAGACAAACGTCTGGCTGGTTTTTTATTTTGGGACAGCCTCACTGTGTAGTCCGGATGGTCCTGAGCTTACTATGTATCGCCCAGGCTGGCCTCAAGCTCATGGTATCCTCCTGCCTCAGCCTCTAGAGTGCGGGGATGACAGTCGCGCGCCACCTCGTCCAGCTTACGCAGCACTGGGGAACTGAACCCAGGGCCTTATGCTTGCTAGGCAAGCGCTTTAACCGCTGTGCCATTATTCCAGCCCTGAGTATGCATCTGTGTTATATCTGTCCTGAACTCTCTCCCACGGCTAATTCTTGAGTGGGCCCAGCCACACATGGAATTCACATGTCAGTGTGGCATGTAATGCAAAGAATTTTAGCCAGCCCGGTGGCTGAGGCCTATAATCTTAGCACTCTTAGAGGCTGAGGTAGGAGGATTTCAAGTTCAAACCTAGCTGGGGCAACTCAGAGTCTTAGAAAGAACTTGTCTCAAAAAGATAAAAGAAAAAATAAATACACGAACGTAAGTGCTCAACAGCTGAGAACGCAGCTCAGTGCACAGGGTCTAGACTCAACTCCTAACACCTACCCAGCCAAAACATAAAAACAAAAATGACATAAGCAGACAGCAGATGTGTGCAAATTAGGGGCCACCACTGTGCTCTGGGCAGGGGTGTGAGCATCTGAGTACCGACATGCAGCGCCAGGCCAGGGAGAGGCCCACCCGGCCCCAGGCATCCCGTAGAGCCACAACCTCTCTCCCACTGCAAGGTGCAGTGCTGTGTGCACCATGAACACAGGTACAAGGAACGCGGCTGCAGCATCTACTCCACCACCTAGGGAGGACGCTGTCCCAGTGGGCAGAGCTGGCGACCAGGTGTCTAGAAGCCAACAGTGACATCCTGAGATTCTCTCCCCCTTGTGGCTTCACAGGGCAAGACAGGCAGATACCTGTCCAGGGTAAGCTGTCCCCTGTGCCTGAGGCCCGCCCCAGAGTCCAGCTGAGGGCTAGCCTGGAGGTAGCCTTCCCAGAGGACCTGCTGAAATGAGGCAGGGGGCCCATCCACTATGGCTGGGTCTGGGTAAGGGGAGAAAATTTGGGTGCACATGTCCCATTGTCCCCCTGTACAGAGGGACAGCTGTGGGCAGGCACAGGGAAGAGACAGCCTGGGCACAGGCAGCCTGCTAGCTCTTCCACCCCTACATGTAGCTGCTCACACGGTACGGGGACCAGCTCCTGGCTGGGCCTCCCATCTACAAGGGGCAGGGGCTGCTGAACACTGGGGAGGGTGCAAGGGCCCTGAGGTGCCTTGGTGAGGACCCTGACAGCCCCAGGTGACACCAGAGAGCAGAGGGAAGGGCCCCATACTGGTGTACTGGTGTGACAAAAGACGGGCAGTTTCACGAGAGGCCTAGGGATTAGAGTCGGGAAGATGGGAATGGGTAGCAGGGGCGGAGAGCAAACAGGGTAGACACAGAGGGCGCGGGGGCGTGGCGGCGAACCGAGGGGAGGCTGGGGGGGGGGGGGGTTAGAGCAGAGGGGGCCCGCAGCAGGCTTACCGATGAGCGTCTTTAGGCACTGGCCGGAGGCCGTGTCCCAGATGCGGCTGCAAAGCAAGAACAAGCTGTGAGGGAGCTGGCTTCCACACGCAAGGCGTGGCCAGCACGGTCACGTGCCCGGCGGTTTCAGCACCAGGCCGGATCTTGCTAACTGTGCTGGTGAGCACGTCACACGGAAGCACACCTGGCTCTTCACCCTCATGCCCCTCCTGTGTCTCCACCGGCTGCTCAAATCCCCCCTAAAGAACAGGCCAACAGCTTTCTCAATCTCCTTCTCTTTCTCTTAGACAGGGTCCTCACTGTAGTCCAGGCCGGTCCTGAACTCACTCTAGAGATCAGAACGACCAATAACTCACAGTAATCGTCCTGCCTCAGCCTAAATCCCGGGATTACAGACGTGAGCCACCACACCCAGCTTATGTGATACAGGGGAACCAACTCAGGGCCATACACTCGCTGGGCAGGAGCTCTGACTACGGTGTTACCCTCCATCCCAGTAGTTCCCTTTTCTGTAGTCCCGGCTGGTCCTGAGCTCACTCTGGAGCCGTGTCTGGCCACGAATTCACAGCAATCCTACCTCTGCCTTCCATGTGCTGGGATTATAAGGGTGCACCAACACACCCCAATGGCATGGGTTCTAGGGGATCAGACACAGGGCCTTGAGTTTCCTAGGCAACCACTCTAATCACTGTGCCATACTCCGGCCTCTGGTAAGCTGCTTTTAACCTTGGCCACTGTTGGCCAACATGGGGCCCAGAGAAAGCAGTCTGTCACAGCCCACCCTGGTGACTTCATCCCCAAATGCTAACATAGCAAAGGCCCAGGAGGGTGGGGCATACAGGAGAGTGGCCTGGAGCTCAGGTGGTCACCTCCCCGAAGGACCGCTGGGCCTAGGGTGGGCCGCATGGTAATGTGAGCCTCCTAGACGCGGCTGGAGTCAGGAGACAGGGAGGCTCCAGTTGTGCCCACCCCGGGGCCACGAATCCCTGCAGCAGCCTCCAAAGGCCTGCCAAGGCACAGCACAGCCCCCCAAGGCCTGCCAAGGCCTGCCGAGGCCCAGCACAGCCCCCCAAGGCCTGCCGAGGCCTGCCGAGGCACAGCACAGCCCCCCACAGGCCTGTCTGCAGCTGAAGCAAAAGCTCTAGAGCTGTTGCTTAAAGAATCATGTTGTCTTCTTTTTATTTTTTTAAGAAGTGTTTTATTCTTTTGAGATAGGGTATTGCTCTGTAATTCAGGCTCATCCTGAATTCATTATGCAGCCCAAGCTGGCCTCAAACTCAGGCAATCCTCCTGCCTCAGCCTCCAAGGGCTGGGGAGTGCTGGGATTACAGGTGTGCGCCACCACGCCTAGCTTATGTGGTGCTGGGGAATCAAACTCAGGGCCTCGAGCTTGCTAGGCAAGCGCTTTAACCACTGTGCCATTCCTCCAGCTGTCACGCTGTCCTTGAGTTAAAAAGGTGGGGAGCCAGGCTTGGGGGCGCAGCTCAGTGGCAGTGCTTGGGGAAGACCACAAAGTTAAAGCCAGTTAAGCCAAGGACACCCTCACTCTCCTCCTGCTTACAGGGGGTGTCCCACCTTCTGCCTCACTCTCGCCCCTGGACTCATCCCAATAAAGTTCCTTTCCACCCTCCCCCCCTCCAAAAAAGGCCAGTCAGGCCAAGCGCGGCGGTGCAACTTGTCACCCTTGCACTCTAGGAGACCGAGGCAGGAGAATCCCCAATTCGAGCTCAGCACAGGCAAATCAGGAGACTGTCTCACAATCAAAACTAAAAAGAAAAAGGCTGGAGATGCAGTTCAGTGCAAAGCACCTGGGGTCAATCTCAGGTCCCCCCCCCCCCAAAAAAAAAAAGTTCTTCAGTTTCTAAAATCTGTTCCATAAGTTCAAGCACCCTGCTGCCTGGTGCCTGGCTCTTTCCAGGCAACACGGCCCTGAGCCTCCATCGCGGCACCTGCGGCTCACCTGCCTGGCTTGCTCACCTGTCCTGTCCACACCTTCCCTGTCACTTCACTTCAGGTCTGCTTCTTAAAGTAGCACAGACTCAGACAGGTTAATCAGACCCAAACTCAACAGCCCTTCTTGGTATTACCGAGGACTGAACCCAGGGCTTTTACACTACGCTACATCTCCAGTCTCAGCTACTCACCTTATGTATATATATATATTTTTTATATTTGACCTATCTAGTCTTCTGCATGTGACCAGCTTGGCTTCCCACCCTAGAATGGACTGCAGTACCCCACCTATTTTGAGACAGGGTCTCACTGAGTCATTAAGTTGCCCTGGCAGCCTTCAAACTTACAACCCTACTGTGTGAACCTCCCAGAGGGGCGGGACAGCACGCCAGGCTCTGGACAGTCTGGAATGAGAGTGTGCGGCTCTCCAGCCAATGCACTCGTGGAGACAGAACACCTCCCGTGCAGCACTGTCCCTCCTTCCCCGCAGGAGTTCATGTCACTGTCACCCTGCATCATCTGCTGCTCGTTAGTCATTTTTGGTCACTCCTGCCTCCCTGGGGCATCCCACAAGCACCTCGGACCCAGCTATGGCTGCACGGTCCCCTCCTCTCCGCAACACCCGAGCGTAAGAAGTCACCAAACTCTAACACAGCCCAAATGCTGTGGCTCCCACCCGCCGGGCAGGGTCCGTAGTTTCTCCCCACTGTGTTCTTTGCCCAGCAAGAAAACCTCTGGCCAGCCCTGCAACGCGACCCCCTCCACCCAACTGCATGCTGAGCAGAAGCCTCCTCCCCGCTGCTCCTCCCTCTCTACCTGTGCTGGTGTCTCAACTGCCCTGGACACGTGGCGTACGCACGCGGGGCTCTCCCTAGCAGACCGCTCACCTCAGCGGCATAACATCCACTTTCCACAAGCCTGCAACAGTCCTCTCACTGTCCCCAGGCAGCCCACAAAGGCCGACAGGCTTGGCGTTTGTTCTGCCTAGGACCTCACCTTGGCCCTCCCCGATCCCTGTGGCTCCCCTCAGAGCACTTCCTGCCTGGGACTGTACTGTGTCCCCAGAACTTCCAGGTTCCCCAGAGGATGACGCTGCACCCTCTCCCACTGCTGCACTGCAAGCTGGCCTGAGGGAGTGCCCCCAGATGACCCAGCAAGGGGCTTTCACTTACCAGAGCCCATCATAGCTACTGGAAACTATCAACGATCCATCACGATTAAAATGAACCTGAGTGGGAGAGGGGAAAAAAAAGACTTATTTCCCAGTCGGGAAAGCCCTCCTACCTGGAGACATACGGCAGCATGCGTGCCCTGCGCTCATACCTGGCTCACTAGCTGGGTGGGAAGGACATGGAATCACCTGACATGCCAGCCAGCTCCTGAGCAACCCTGAGCCCCAATGCAAACCCCATCTTCCAAATGCCACATGGCAGAGCACACCCCTGAGCTGGGACAACCCGCCCTACCACGGCCCACCCAGCACCTGGCTGCCAGGTCCCTGGCTGCCCACAGCAAGGACAGGCCACACGACCTCTGCAACCAGAGCAAGAAAGAAAAATACAACACTCAGATGAGTGCCACTCCGCCCAGGACATGCGGGCGTCCCTGTGCAACTGTCCCACGGGCAGGTGAGAGGCTTTATGGCAGGAAGGGGGTGCAGCCAGATCAGAGTCCCTCTCGTCACTGCTCTGACCCCACGACCCCCCTCCATCCTCTTGTCACCGTTCTGTCCCCACAGCCCCTCTGCTGTCTTGCCCGACTGAATCAGGACTTCAAGTTCATCATAAATGGATTTCTGACCCTGGGCAAGGTGACCCAGGGTAAGATGATTTACAAAGGAAGCTGTCAGTATGCTGCTGGGAGACATTTTCGGGCGAAATGACAACGGCCAGCCGCTGAAGCTGAAGCAGCCCCCAGGGCCGTCTGCAGTTGGGGGGCGGTCCCCAAGCAGTGGGAACCCGGCCCTCCACAGCACAGCTGGCGACAGGTCCTGGTGTGGTCAACTCACAAAGTGGCACCTCAGCTCGGTTCTGATTTCTGATTTGGGGCCAGCAGCAGGGCTGAAGACTGCACCTCCCACGAGCACCCTCCAGGCTGGCGCTGGGGCCCAGGGCGCTCACGGAGACCCGCCTAGTGGAGCTCCATCAGCAACGCTCCACAGCTGTGCCTTCCAGCTTGTGGTCAAAGGAGCAGGTGAACGAAGCTAAGCCATCTTACTGTCACTAAGATAACACCTAACCTGTTAGAAATTATTAGCAAGGGCACATCCCTGAGTTCAATTCCCCAGTACTACATATGCTGGGCGTGGTGGTGCACACCTGTAATCCCAGCACTCAAGAGGCTGAGGCAGGAGGACTGCCATGAGCCTAGGACCAGCCTAGGCTCCATAGTGAGTTCAGGACCAGCCTGGGCTACAGATCAAAAAGAAAAAGGGCGAGGGGGGGGGGGGGGGGGGGAGGACAGAGGAATAGCTCAGGCGTTAAAGCGCTTGCCTAACAAGCACTGAATACAGGACCCAAGTTCAATTCCCCAGCACAACATAAACTGGGTGTGGTGGCCCACGCCTGTAATCCTACAACTCGGGGAGGCTGAGGCAGGAGAAATGCTGTGAGTTCAAGGACAGTCTGGGCTACACAGTGGGCTCAGAACAGCCTGGACTATAGAGACTGCAGAGTGAGACCCTGTCTCAAAAAAAAAAAAAAATAAGGCTAGGAACGATGACGGTGCTCACTTGTTATCTCACATAATCTCAACACGCTGCGGCCGAGGCAGAAGGATTTTAAGTCTGAGCCTGGTCAGCGACTTGGAGAGACCCTTGTTTCAAAATAAAAACTAAAGGGGGTGTGGGGGGGTGTGGAGCTCTTCTTCCTTGCGAAGGCCCTAGGTTCAATCCCCACTCCTGCAAAGAAGTTTTTAAATTAAAAAATACCACCCACTTCATTCATTATTTCCCTCGTTAGGGAGAAAATGGGTGGAAATTTTTTGATCTTAAAGAACAGCAGTTGGATTTTCCTAAAGAACTTCCACATTTTTTCCCTCAATAACTGGTTTGCCCCCAGTTAAAATTCTCAAGTAACTTATTCTTGGTACTGGTTCAAACAGTATTGTCTTACAGATAGTATATCAAGAACTGAATTTGAGACCATAATCTACTAAATTTTTTGACAGAAATATGGTCAGCTAGGGGCTAGAGGGATAGCACAGTGGCTGCTTACTGAGCAAGCACAGGCCCCAGCACCATACTAGATGGGCATGGTGGCACACGCCTATTAATTCCAGTACCTGGGAGGATGAGGCATGAGGGCTGTTAAGTTCAGGGCCAGCCTGGGCTCCACTAAGAGTCCAGGACCAAAAACAAAAGATTAAAATAAAACAGATACACACACATACATACATGATCGGCTAAACTGAAACTGACACTTTTAAACAGTTGTTTTTCTATCCACCAACATATGGAGTCACAAGCAGACTTTGGAGCACTGGCTAGGGAGAATAGTGCTTTCTCTAACGAACTGCAGTTTAGGGACTCTTCTCACTGTTGGAAAGGTCAGGGTGAAACTCAACGCCAACAGTGTCGGGGAGCTTTGCAGAAGGCCCAAAAACCACCACTGGAGGTGTCAGAAATGGGCACAGCCTCTGCCTGCGCGTCACCAGGAGCTACACTGAACAGAAACCCCCCCAGTTCATGCCGAAAAGGCAGCAACCTGGGCTGTGTGGCCTTGCACAGTGCACTGAGCAGCTAACGCACCTCAGGCTCCCCAAGTGAGAGGGTTACAAGCCTATGCTACCAGGCCTGGCAAGGCTACTGTTTTGTTTTGGTAATGGAGATGATACCCAGGGCCTAGACAATTAGCTATGTCCCCAGCCCGTGTGGATTTTCAGACAGGGTCTCATTAAACTGCCTCGTTGCCCAGGTTGTGGCTTAAATTTTCGATCCTGCTGCCTCAGTTTCCCAGAGCACTAGAATTACAAGCTTGTGCCACTAGGCCTTACTAAATGGTGTAATCTGTGATGCTGCATTTTCATTTATTTGTTTATTTACTTATTTACAGAAAGGGTTTTACTCTAGTCTGGGCTGGTCCTGAACTCACTACGCAGCCCAGGCCGGTCTTGAATTCACAGCAGTCCTCCTGCCTCAGCCTCTCAAGTGCTGGGATTACAGGTGTGCGCCACCATGCCCAGCTTTGTGTGGTGCAGGGCAACTGAACTCAGGGCTCTGAGGATACTAGACAAGTGCTTTAACCTCTGCCCTACTCCTGCAGCTCCCAGGTTGGCTCTGAACTCATGGCAATCTCCTGCCTCACCCTCCTGAGTGCTGGGATTTAACACGCTCCACAATACCGGGCTTATGTGGTACTGGGGATCTGAACTCAGGGCCTTCAAGTGCTCTAACTGCTGTGGGGTTATTCCTCCAGCCCCTACACTGCATTTTCCTTTCTTGAGACAGTGTCTCACTTTGTACACCAGGCAGACCCTGAACTTACTACGTAGTACAGGCCGACTGCAGATACACAGTAGTCGTCCTGCCTCAGCCTCCTGAGTGCTTATCTTACAGGCATGCACTACCATGCCAGGCTTATGTAGTGGTGGGAAACTGAACTCCGGGCCACTGTATTATTCCTCCATCCCCTGCACTCTGTTTTAACTGCCGGCCACTTGTTTTGCACAGTGGAATGGGGTCCGCACAGTGGGCCGGTGCGCCAGCAGGCTGGCTCTTGCTCAGCAGGAGCGCCAGTGCCTACCTCTCTCACAATGACAGGTCATCCCTGGTATCCCACCCAAGCCACCTTCACTCACACTGCACAGCTCCCTGCTCTCCAGGTCTTCAGGCCTGGCACCACTCGCTTCTGAGTCTGTTCCAGGGACGCCTCTTGCTGAAGTTCTGTGCCACTGCCCCAGTCCAGGCCCTGCCCACGTGGGCGCCCACATGGTACCCTGCACTGAGGTTCCCAGGACCCAGCCCCAGGCCGAGGGCTGCCAGCGCCACAAGCGCATGTCTGAAGGACTTACGGCGGAGACGGGATCTGAGTGCGCTGGCAGCGTCTTGAGACACTTCCCCGTCTTCACGTCCCATATCCTCACGCTTTCATCGAACTGGAGGCAAAAGACAAAGTGACTACAGGGAGAAGGTGAGGCGGCCGCAGGGCCAGGCCGAGTGCCACGTGGCAGGGAGGGCGGGGCAGGGGGCAGCGCACTTACAGACCCTGAGACGATGAGGTTGGACTGTGGGTTGAAGTTGCAGCAGAAGACATAGTTGCTGTGGCCCTTCAGGGTTTTCAGACACTTTCCCTAGAACAGCAGCATCCGGCCACGTGACTCCCAGGGCCGCGTCCACGGACCATCGCCAGGCTTTACCGCACACCTGACCACCTTCTAGCAGCCGCCACCCGCGCAACCCAGGTGTCTCGGCCACTAGATCGTGCCCAGGAGAGGACCACTGTCACTTACGGGAAGAGGACCACTGTCACTTACGGAGCTGACGTCCCATATCTTCAAAGTCTTATCATCAGAGGCAGAAACAAGGAGGTTAGAATCCGAGGACCAGGCGACATCAGAGATTCCCTTGGGAGGGGAATGCATGGTTATCATCCTCTAGGACAAAATACAGCTGCCCAGTAGACAACTCAACCCCAGGGCAGGGAGGGAAAGCATGACGGCCACAGCGCGACACATACCACTTCCCACGCTGCGTGGGAGCAGCAGGGATCACAGACCAACATACTAATGAAAACACTAACAATGAGGAGAACAGGGCCAAGCACGCACAGAAACCTCAGAAAGCCACTAGCCACTGATGACCACACGGAAGCCACACCCAGGGCCCAGGGTAGATTAGGCCATTCTTGGTGGCTCTGCCAGCCTTCACCGCTGACAGATGCTCACCTCCAGATGTCAGTAGTGTCTGCACTAGAACCAGAGAAGCGGTGCGCAGCCACATCCCGACTGCCCGACTTCCCCTCTGCCTTGCTCATCTCCCAGGGGGACCTACCAGCTTGTGCCCAGATATGGTCTTCTCAAACTTCCCATCATACGCGCCCCAGATTTTAATGAGTTTATCAGCAGCTGAAAGATATGAGAGGAGGCGAGGTTCAGAGCAGGAATGTAGCTGTCCCTGCGCAGGTGTTCGGGAGCCCTCCGGGCACGGCCATTCCTAGGGAGGAGTCACCTTGCTGCCCTTTAAAGTGGCAACGGGCACAATTTCAGCAGGATTCCAGAAGGGACACACCCCTTGCCACCCAGCCCAGTTAGCTTCTAGGAGCCAAGAGGAAGCAGGCGATCCCCCTTTCCACCCCTACCCCACAGCAAGGGGCTCCCACGCACAGGAACTCGCCAGCCACTCTCCATTGGGGCTGAACTTCACAGAGGACACGGCTTTCGTGTGGCCAGCCAGGGTGAACTTCAGAGCATAGTTCGGCTTCACAGGTGTAGGCTGGCAGAGATCAGGTAAGTAGAGTCAGCCACTAGCATGCTCCACTGTCCCTCTAGCTACTTGCACTCTTGACACTGAATCCAAACTCAGGTCCACTTGTGAGCGCCAAACCATACATCGAGGGCCTCCTAGAAACCACTGCCCGGCGTTACCTTCCAACTGAGTCTGAGCTCCCTCTTGCCTTCAAAACCCTGCTTCTTCTACAACTGCCCCTCAGCAAGGCCTCCCACCCGAGCCAGACGTCCGAGCCCCCTCAGGGCACCATCCCACCCCTGCAGCACCCACTGGGAAGCCTGCCTTCCGGCTGCAGGCCCCAGAATGGAGGCCGCGTGGGGTGCTTACTCAGAGATGTTATCCCGGTCCCACAATCTTACAACAGAGACCAAGAATGTGGTTTTTGCTTTACAGTAGTACTAGACACACTGACCCCATGGGCATTCTACCACCGAACTGTATGCCCAGTCTCTATTTTTTATTTTAGGCTGGACTCAAACTTCCTCAGCCTTCCAAGTAGCTAGGATTAGAGCATGAGCTACTGTACTCAGCTAGAAAATCTGTGTTTTTCCCATTTTACTTAAATATATATACACATATATATGCAATATGCAATGTTTACATCAAGCCTGAGTGTCTTGTACACACACACATGTGTGCATGTATTGCAAAGTTACAATATCTTCCCTCCCACTTTACAGCCCTTATACCCTCCCATCCCCCCAACTCAGAAACCCCTATTTCTGTTTTGGTACTCGGAATCAAGTCCCAAGGCCTTTGCACTGAGCTACATATACAGATCATTTTTATTTTTTATTTCATGACAGGGTCTTTCCAAGATGCTAAGATGCCCTGTCTGGCCTTGAACTTCTGACCCTCTTACCTCTGCCTACCAGGGTGCTGGGATGACAGGCCTATGCCACGGGGCCTGGCTGTAAATCTACACTTTTGGTGAAAGCCCCTTCCTCCTAGGTGACAGTTTGGGAACCCCTAAAGTGGGGGCTAAAGGTAGTTGTTACATCATGTGGTCAATGAATAAGGCTGCCAGCATAACCGAATTGAGGAGCCTGGGTTCATGGGTTTAAGATTTCATCCCCAGAAATCTTTAGGGGCTGCTCGCCTGGAGGTTCCCAAAGGACGCCCCATCACATACCTTGCTTTGTGTGGCCGAAGAAGAAGGGGTGGGTTGAGCCCTAGCAGCCTCCGTCTCCGGCTTCTTCTCCTCCGTGGCCATGGCTCTGAAGCCCCCTGACAGGGAGCACGAGGTCAGAATCCCAACGAAAGAGGCTGTCTGCTGATGAACCCTGCAGTGGGGCCTGGAAAGATATCATTTTGTTTTTTAAGACAGGGTCTCAATCTGTAGTCCAGGCTGGTCCTCAACTCACTATGTAGCCCAGGCTGGAACAGAACTCACAGCAACCGTCCTGCCTCAGCCTCCCAGGTGATACGATTGCAGGTGTGCATCACGACACCCAGTTTATGTGGTACTGGGGAATCGAACTCAAAACCCTGAGCTTGCTAGGCAAGCGCTCTAACCGTTGTCCTATCCCTTCAGACCAATGTCATCTTTTAAGAAATCAACGTGCAGGCTGAGAGTAGCGCCGGGACAGAGCTCGTCCAGCATCCAAGGTGCTGGGTCCCCTCTTCATATGCAGGAATAAAAAAAAAAAAAAAAAACAAAGACCGAAGCACCTGACCACCCACTGAGCCCTGCAGCAGGTAAATTACTCCAAACTAGGAAACCTCTTACGCCAACTTCAGGCTTAGACGCTCCTCCCCCTTTGTCCTACTAAGAAAGACCTCCTGCCAGGCTTGGTGGCCGCATACCTATAATCCTGAAACTCTGGGAGGCTGACGCAGGAGAGCCAAGGTGGGACCCAGCCTGGGCAATTTAGTGACTTAATGAGATCTTGTCTCAACTAAACAATAAAAGAAGGTGCAGCTCTGAGGAAAGGCCCCATTCACTTCACCCCACCTCCAGGACGCGGCAACAACAAAACAGGGCTTCTTATGTAGAAAAGCGCACAGGGTGAGCAGACACAGTGCAATTTGCTCCAAAGCGCCCTTCCACATTTGCCCAAAAAAAAAAACCCTCAAAAAACAAAAACTAAACATAAAAAACAAGACCTCTTCCCGACAGATATTAATAGCCAAACGAGAGGAGACTGAGCTTCAGGATCCAGGCACTTGGAAGAGCGTTCAATTCCCAAAACGCACCCCAAGAGAAGGAATTCTGGTACTGCCCCGTATGGAACCCCCCCACCCACCCAGGCGTGCACACAGGCCAGGTGCACGGCTGTCTTCCAGAGCCCAACAGCTGGCAGCCTCTTCCCCGGCGCAGACCTACGAGAGATGCCCTAAGGAGGGCTGGGGGCGCAGGCCTGCCATCTCAGCCCGGGGAGGCTGAGGCGGGAGGACGGCGAGTTCGTGCCCAGCCTGGGAAACTTATTTTCTGAGAGCCTTTCTCCAAATACAAAGGCGTGCCCGAATTACAAAGGAGTGGGGCAGGGCGGTGAGCAAGAAAGGAACTCAGCACAGGTGACCTGCGCTCGGGCAGCCAGCTTTTCAGCGGGGACACTCGGGCCCGGCCGCCACACCTCCGCGAGTCTCCAGAGTCCCGCGGGGTACGGCAGAGACTCGGTGCCCAGGCAGGAGAAGACAAAGTGTCCCAGCAGGCAACCAGGCGACCGCAGGAAGCGGCGCGGCAGCCGCCGGGAAGCCACCGTCCCCACCTCGGGTCCCGCACACCCCACCGCACCCGCGTGGCCCGCCGATCCGGCCTCGCCCGGGCCCGCACCGCGATGCCCCGCCGCAGCGGGGGCCGGGAGGGACTGACGGGGACGCGGCGCGGCGGAGCAGCCACCGCGGGCCGGGCCCCACCGGGACGGACGCGCGTCGCGGCTTGGCGACCCCGGCCCCGGGCGCGGGGACCGCCGGGACCTCTCCCCGGGGAGGGGGCTCGGGGCCCGGCGAGCCCGCCGAGGGGTGTCGCCGCTCGCTGGGGAAGGGGAGAGCCGGGACGGGGGCGGGCGAGCACGCGCGGAGAAGGGGCGGCCACGAGGGGCGGCGAGGGCGCCGCGGGAGGCGGCGCGGGACCCGGGGCCCGCGGACGGGTGCGGCGGCCGCAGCCGCGGGGAAGCGGGCGCCTGCTCCGACGCCGCCCGCCTCGACCCGGGGCCGCCCCCTCACCTGGCGGCCTCCGGAGCGTCGCGTCAGCCGCCGCCTGGGCGCGGGCGCGGACGAGAGACGCGGCGGCGGCGCGGAAGGCGGGCGGCGGCGCGCGTGCGCGGGGGCGGGGCCGGGGGCGGGGCCGGGGCGGGGCGACGGGCGGCAGCTAGGGCCAGAAAGCCTCGCGGACGCAACGCCTTAAAGGGGTATCCCGCAGGGAGCGCTGCCTGGCGTCCTCGCGGACGGGGGCGTCCCTTGCCTGCGCGGGTCTCGGGGCCCCCGCTTCTCCTCGGAGCGGGGGACAGACGCTGACGCCGGGAGCCCAGGTGCGCGGTCCCGCCTGAGCCTAGCCATCGGGAGGCCTGCCCGCCCGCCGGCGCGACGCACTCAGAGCTGCCAGACGCTGGAGAAGTTCCACTCGGGGTCTCGGGAACATGCAGATCTGCAGACGGGTTCCCGGACGGAGAGAAGAGCGGGATCGGCCCGAGGGTGGACGATAAAGACGACCATGTGTAAACAGAGGCCAGACCCGATGGCACAGGACTCTTAACTGCAACACTCTGGGAGGCTGAGACAGGAGGATCACAAGTTCAAGCCCAGCTTGGGCAATTTAACTAGACCCAGTCTCAAAAAAAAAAAAAAAAAAAAAAAAAAAAGGCGGGGTGCATATTAAGCAGAGGCTCTGGGTTCAATCTCCGGTACAAAGAAAAAAAGTCTGGAGCAATCCACATTTTCAGGTCCCCTTCTCATCAGCAGAAGCTTTACCCTTCTATTTTTTTTCCCCAATAAAGTGTCCCCTCCACAGCCTGCGTCCCCCCCAAAAAAAAGACTAATCTAGACACAGACTCCATGACCAACTGTAGATAACCTTCTGGAGCCTCTGACACAATGTATTCATAATAACAATTGCCCTGGGGTAACCCTCTTCCTGACCCCTCTGGTTAGGGGAAAATTTTATCCTTCTGTCCTCGTTTTCAAAATAAAACTATCCTCTTTGCAAAAACAAAAAGTGTCCAGATGGCTTGGGTCAAAGGGTAAAAGTGAGCAGTGCTCACATTCCAGAGGCAGTCTTACTGTCCCACCTCCGGGCTAGAGGAATGGCATAAAGGTTATAAGCGCTCTCCTTGAAAGGGCAAGGTCCTGAGTTCAATTCCTCAACACTTCATAAAGTGTGGTAGCACATGCCTGTAATCCCAGCGCTCCAGAGGATGCAGGCCAATCGTCCTGAGTCCAAGGCCAGCCTGGGCTACAAAGTGAGACCCTGACTAGGGGAAAAAAAAAAAGTCCCACCTCTACGTGGCATCCAGTCCTATCTTTGAAGGCCTTTCACCTTTGCCCGGCCGTGGTGGCACACTTCTGACCTCTGTAATCCAGAGACTCAAGCCCATCTACGAGAAAGTCTCCTAGATGGGTAAGGCAAAGTCATTCCCCAGTGTGGTGGTGCACACCTATAATTGAGCTCAAAGCCAGCCTGAACTACAGAGGGAGACCTTGGCCCAACGAAGGCAAAAGTCTGCCGTGTGCAACTTTACAAGTTAGTGTGCAACTTTACAATTTAGCGAAACCCTGCCTCAGAATGGGTGGAAGATGTAGCTCAGTTTCTAAGTCCTGTGTTCAGTCCTTAATGCCCAAGGAAAGTCTGCCTTATTGTAATTTTGCTTTCACAATACTAACAGTCACCTGCAGACGGACTGCTCTGCAGTTAGCAAACGGTTTCACAGACTTCCTTCTCCTGTGGGCTACACTGTTCAGCTTTGCTGGGGAAGAGGCAGGTGGGTCTTAGCGTTTTATCTTAATTTTATTTTATTTATTTATTTATTTATTTTTGAGCTGGGGATCCAACCCAGGGCCTTTGTAATAAGGTACAACCCCCTCCCCCCACACACACACCCTTTTTTTTTAAATTTTGAGACCAGTTTTTGTTAAGTTGCTAAATTTCCCAGCCTGATCTTAAACTTAAGATTCTCCCCCCTCAGACTCCTAGGTTGCTGGAATTACAGGCCTGCGCAGCCAGGCATGGTTTAAATGCAAATTCTTTTCTTCTTCTTCTTTGTCCTCTTTTTTTTTTTTTAATGGAATCAGGGTCTCGCTCTGTAGTCCAGGGTGATCCTGAACTCACTATGTGACCCAGGCTGGCCTCGAACTCACTGAAATCCTCCTGCCTCAGTCTCCTGAGTGTGAGGATTAAAACTACGCACCACCATGCCTGGGAATCAAGCCAGGGCCTTGAGCTTGCTAGGCAAGTGCTTTAGCGCTGAGCTATTCCACCAGCCCTTAAATGCAACGTTTCTAGAAATTGTGTCGCTACCCTGCTCAAGGCCGGCATGCTCACGTTTGACTCTTGTTTGAGTGCTTATCCTCTCCCTCTGTGGTGTCTTTCTGTGTGTGTGTGTGTGTGTGTCTGTGTGTGGGTGTGTGTGTTCCTGAGGACTGAGCACAGGGCCCTCACGTGGAGCTACATCCCCGTCCCTTTGTGTGTTTGTTTTGTTTGGCTTTTGAGACAAGATCTCTCTAAACTGCTACATTGCCCAGCTGGGCTTGAATTTATGATCCTCCTGCCTCAGCTTCCCAGAGTGCTGGGATTATAGGCCTGTGCCGACCCCCCACCCCCGTGCCGGCCTATGCTCAATGCTGTACTCTACTCTAGGCTCTCCTGTGTGTCCCGAGCTCACAGAGATCCTTGTTTCACTTAAATGGAAACCACTGGGCCGATGGCGCTGGCCTGACATCCCCGTATTCTGGGAGACTGATGCAGGAGAGTCACAAATTTGAGCCCAGCCTGGGCCACTTAGCAACTCAGTGAGACCTTGTCTCAAAATCAAAGCTAAAAGGCTTCTTTTGAGGAAGTGAAGATGAACAGGCCTGCAGAGGTAGGTTGGACCGGCCGGGCACTGAACATGGGCCCGTGGGCAGAGGCGCCGCTGGGGCCTGGGCCCAGATCTTCACCCAAGTTCTGGTTCCCTGTCTGCGGGGAACGCGAGGAACTCCCAGGTCCCCTGCGTTTGAGGCCATGGAGACAGCCGGGTGAGGCTGCGCAGCTCCCACCTGATATCTTCTCTACATTTTTTTTTCTTCCCATAATGTGGATTGAACCCAAGGTTAGGACTGAACTTTGCCGCTGAGCTACAATCCCAATCGGTTCTTACTTATTTTGAGGTGAGGTTTCGCTCAGTGGCCCAGGCTGGCCTCCAGCTGATGACCCTCCCGCCAGGCAGGCTCTTATTACCAATTTGACAAGGGTGAGCGAGGTTGAGAAGTGGCCCGAGGCCCAGAGCGGGGACATCAGACTGGGCTGGGGCAGAGCCTATGCCAACTCCCAGGATGCACAGGGGCACGCAGAGGCCCTGCTCAGGTGGGTGGGTGGCTGGGGCTGCGGGGTCTATTAGGTGGATGAGAGGTGAGGAAGCCACAGGTGTTAGCAGAAGAGAGCACACCTGTGAGTGGAGCAGGGTGGGCAGCCTATGATGGCAAAATGAAGAATGACACCCCGCCAAGTTCCGCGGCTCAGGCCTGGCATCCGAACAATCGAGGAGGCTGAGGCAGGAGGGTGGCTACTGTAAGTCCAGTCTGGGCATCTAGTAACTTGACAAGACCCTGTCTCAACAGCAAAGCTAAGAATGGGCTGGGGGTGTAGGTCAGACCCCATCCCCAGTACCACACACACACACGTACCACCTTCCTACGGGACTTAAAACCTTTGGAGAACCACATTATGTATGCTACTTCGCGATGGGTTTGTCCTCAGCAACAGCAGCAGCAGTGGGCACTACCCGAGTAGAGGGCATGCCCGTGCCTGGCAGGGACAGAGGACTGCAGTCCCAGGGGGCCCACAGCAGGTGGCAGGGGGAGCACTGGCCCTTTAACATGGAGGCAGAATTCTGAGGAGGTGAATTCTGGTGGCAGTTGATGAGGAAGGGTCTGGAAGCTTAAGGGAACTGGGGGACTGGCCGCACCAGGAGGCCCTGAGGTCCAGGTGGGTGGCGCTCTCTGCCTGCTGCCTCTCACCAGGGTCCTGGCCTGGAGGGCCCCACCAGAGAGGACCCTGCTGGCTGTCAAGTCAGGCACTTCACACTGTGTCCTGGGCCCGGGGGCCTTCAGCTAACTTGGTCCTGTCTCAGGCTGGCATGCCCCAAAGGTCCCTCAAGAGGAGACCAGGACCTCACCGTCCCCCTTTTACTCCCAAGGTGTTTTTCTTGACTGGGGAAACCGTTTCAGGACGTACCAGCGAGAGATGCTGGCAGACATGTGGGGCAGGGTCAGAAAGCACAGGAAAACAGGAGAATTGGGCTGGCGGAGCGAGCCAGCTGGCCCAGAACAGACGCAGCGGGCCAGGGGTTCGGGGTTTGACGGGGTTTGACGGGACAGTTTTTTTTTTTTTTCATGGAGTGTTGAGGATCAAATCCAGCGTCTTTACAATAAGCTGTGTCTCCAGCCCTTTTGTTTATTCTTTTAATTTTAAACTTTATTTATTTAATGATTTATTGAGACCAAGTCTCGCTCTGTAGTCCAGGCTGTAGCCCACACTGACATATTGGTTTATTTCACAGTACTAGAGATAAGAATGCCCAGGCCTTCGGTCCCATTACACTTTTTTTTTCTTTCTAGCAGTTCAACTCGGAGCCTACACACTGAGGTATATTACCATCCTTTGTTTTAGGTTTTTTGTTTGTTTGTTTGTTTTTTGAGATAGACTCTCCCTTAATAGGCCAGGACGGTGCTAAGCTCACTGTGTAGCCCAGACTAGCCTCAAACAATCCTCCTGTCTCAGCCTCCTGAGTGCTAGGATTACAGGTGTGTGCCACTACACCCAGTTTTGTGGTGCTGGGAATCGAACTAGTATTTAATGCTTGTTAGGCAAGCACTTTAACAGCTGAGCTGTTTCTCCAGCTCCTGTTTTAGTTTTTAAACTTTGAAGGCTGGGGGTGGAGCTCAGGGGTCAAAGCCCTTGTCTAGCAATAAAGTCTTGGGTTGGATTCCCAGCACCACAAAATGAAGGGAACCAAGAATTAAAGACACGGACCACCAAAGCTTAAATAATCAAACTAGTCTGGAGTTTGACTCTGTTCTCACAAAGAAGACAGATATCTTTGTCTGGCCCCCTGGGATGGAGAGACCTTGCCTGCAAACAGGAAGGACTTGGAATCCCAGGTAGTCTTTTGTTTTACAGTCTGAGGTGATGGGCCCTTGCCTGCAAACAGGAAGGGCTTGGGGTCTCAGACAGTCCTTGTTTTGCCATCCAAGGTGAGCCCTGCCTGCACACAGGAGGGGCTGGAGGTCTCTTGCAAATGAGGGCCTCTCTTGGCTTGTGGCAAACAAATGAAAGTAGACTATGGCAGACTTGGAGGCTCCTGGACTAGATAACAAAGCTAGGTGGTCTAATTAGGGTAAAGGTCAGTGAGTAAGAGAGGGGGTTGGATTAGGGACCTATAAAAATAAAGAGCACAGTCTCTCATTGCTGCAGTCTTCCCCTGTGTGAGTGTGTGTGTGTCTTTTGTCTGCGTCTTTTTTTTTTTTTTCATTCCTCCCTTCTAGGACAAGTGGACCTCAACAACAAGAACCAGGTATGGTGGTGTACACTTGTGGTCCCAGAAGTGGGAAGGCTGAGGCAGGAGGATCGCCCTCAGAGAGACGCCTGGGCTCTATAGTGAGCTCAGGACCAGTCAGCACTACAGGATTACTAAATTGCTAAATTGGCCAGGTGAGGCTCAACCCGAGATCCTCCTGCCTCAGGCTTTCAAAGTGCTGAGATAACAGGCTGGTACCACAGTGGACCATTAGCTCGATCTGATTAAGCAAGGAAGAGCTGAGACGGGGCTGGAGGAATGGCGCAGCAGTTAAAGCGCTTGCCTAGCAAGCACAAGGCCCTGAGTTTGATTCTCATCACAACATAGACTGGGTGTGGTGGCACACGCCTGTAATCCCAGCTCTCTTGTCACGAGCACTCCGTAAGAGGAGACAGACAGAGGCAGATGAATTTACCTTGGAAATGTTCTTTATTTACACAACAATCAATCCAATTCGCAAATCAAACCATAGTAAATTGATCAATTAATTCATTAAGCAGGAAAGCAAGCGTTGTTCTGACTCTTAAACCTGTTTCCGTCCTGGGTCCCTTATGCTCACCATGCGACGTGTTCTTGACTACCGGCGACACAGCTGACCTGCATATGAGCTTGTCCAGGGCTCGCCAGTCTGTGGCTGGATCATGGCCTGCTGATAGCTACCCGGCTGGACGGTCACTCCTTCTCCAGGGGAGTCTCACTCTCGGGACGCGAGGACGCTGGGGACAAGGAGCAAGATGCGTATCCTGTGTTCAGAGGCTGTGACTCCTACCTCAACCCTGAGCTTAGGACCAGGATGGTTCAGATACTATTTTTATGCCCGCAACCTAAGGATAGTGATTGTATCGGGGTCCACATGCAGGTGGACAGCAGTTCTGGTTATCGATCTTGGGGCTTCTGGTTATCGATCCTACAAGGGCTTTGTCCGCAGGCTACAGATAGCGATTTCATCACACGGGGTCCACACGCAGGTGGCTCACAACTTATCAGTATCAGACAGAGCTTTAGGCGGTTTCCAACAATTGACTTTATTGCACTTAATATGGGTTTGCTTTCTCTCTGTAGTCCTCATGCCGTTCATACCAATGCCTTCAAGTCTACTCTCCACATTCTGTCTGTGCTCTGGACATGCCACGCCCCCATACTCGAGAGCTGTTAAAAAAGCTCAATGAGTATCGTCAATTAAATCATCAATTACTGTAAATGAATCACTACAAATATATTGAATGGGGACTGAATAATACTAAAGGTTAAAATTTGTGCCCAAACCCTAGTCACTCCAGATTCCATATGGAGAAAAGGGCACTCCGGTGAATAGCCCAGGAGTGAATACACTCCATTGATAGTGAATTGTAGATTGCTGTCAACATCTACATGTTGAAGTTGTTGGCTTTTCAAGGGCGTAGATTGGCTTCTGTGAGAAAGAAACATACTGATGATGCGTATGCCTCACATAGTACCTATCTTAGGTCACGCCACCAAATACATCCGTACCT
Organism: Ctenodactylus gundi; assembly: GCA_004027205.1. Lineage (NCBI taxonomy): Eukaryota > Metazoa > Chordata > Mammalia > Rodentia > Ctenodactylidae > Ctenodactylus > Ctenodactylus gundi. The sequence goes on along the minus strand of PVKB01006868.1, from coordinate 8,539 downwards.
GTCATGGGATTGTCGACCAGCTGTGGGGTGACATCCTGTCTAGGTTGGCATGTAAGGGGTCACGATCTTACCCGTCGTTGGTATCTATGTTTCACAAAATATCTTCCTTTAATAATTTCTGTATGGCCTCTGTCACTTTTTGATGACCCCTTTTCAGTGGATATTGTTTACTAAATGACGGAGGCGTCTGGCAATATAATGGGAGTTATTTTTAACTGAGCTAGCATACTGTACAGTGAAGTATCTTTAATTCTTTTTCCCCCCACATTTTATTGATATGTATACGTGCAAAATTCAAGGTTTACAATGAGGTTGGGCATTTTGTGCACATTCGAATCTTGTCAAGGTGACACGGGCTTTCCCACTCTCCTTTTGTCCCTCCCCCTACCCTCTCCTTCCTTCCTCCTCCCCCACCCTTCCCCCCTCTTTCACTCTGTCTTTCTTCTGAAGTTCCATGAGATAGTTGTGGTCTGGGTCTCTTATATCAGAGAGACCATTCGATATTTCACCTTCTGCTTCTGACTCACTTCACTAAGCATGATGTTCTCAAGTTTCTTCCATTTGCCTATAAAAGCCTCCACACTGTTGGACTTTATTGATGCACAGTATTCCATTGTGTATCAATACCACAGTTTGTGTATCCACTGGTCTGTTGATGGGTATTTTGGTGACTTCCATATTTTAGCTATTGTTAGTTGTGCTGCTATGGACATGGGTATACATATGTCTCTGCTATGTGTTGTTTTGGCCTCTTTTGGATATATTCCCAGAAGGGGTGTCACTGGATCGAAGGGGATATTTATTTCTAGTCTTTTGAGAGCTCTCCATACTGCTTTCCAAAGGGGTTGTATGAATTACATTCCCACCAGCAGTGCAGGAGGGTTCCTTTCTTCCCGCAGCCACGCCAGCACTGATTGCTATCTGACTTGTTGATGTAGGCCATTCTCTCTGGGGTGAGATGGTATCTTAGCGTTGTTTTGATTTGCATTTCTCTTAATGGCTAGGATGTTGAACATCTTTTCATGTATCTATTGGCCTTTTGCATTTCATCGTGAGTGAACTGTCTCTTCATTTCATTTGCCCACTTTTCAATAGGATCCTTTATTTTGGTAGGCTTACTTTTCTTCAGCTCCCTGTATATTCTAGTTATAAGCTTCTTATCTGAGATGTTGGTGGTAAATGTTTTTCCCAGTCTGTTGGATCTCTTTTTACAATGTTGATAGTTTCCTTTGCTGTGCAGAAACTTTTTAGTTTGCCAAGATCCCATTTGTTAATAATAAGCATAATTTCTTTTGCTCTTGGTGTCTTGTCAAGAAAATCTTTGCCTACCCCTGTGTCTTTTAGAAATTTGCCTACTTCGTCTTCCAGAAGGTTTAGTGTTTCATTTTTAATGTCTAGGTCTTTGATCCACTTTGATTTGATTTCGGTGCATGGTGACAGGTGTGTGACTAGATTCATTCTTCTGCATGTGGATGTCCAGTTTTCCCAGCACCATTTGTTGAACAGGCTGTCCTTTTTCCATTGCATGCATTTGGCCCCTTTGTCAAAGGTTAAGGAATTGAGGGTATTTGGGTTTGTCTCTGCATCTTCAATTCTGTTCCACTGGTCTAGCTGTCTATTTTTGTGCCAGTACCAGATTGTTTTTACAGCTATGGCTTTATAGTCTAGCCTGATGTCTGGAACTGTAATGCCTCCTGCTTTGCTCAGGATTGCTTTGGCTATTCTTGGTCTCTTTTGGTTCCATATGAATTTAAGAATTGTTGTTTCAGGTTCTTTGAAGAAACTTGCAAGTATTTTGATAGGAATTGCATTGAATCTGTATATCAGTTTCAGTAGTATAGTCGTTTTTAATATATTTATTTTGCCTACGCAAGAACAGGGGACACCTTTCCATTTTCTAGTGTCTCCTATAATTTCTTTCTTCAGTGTAATGTAGTTTTCTTTATATAGGTCCTTCACATCCTTGGTTAGGTATACTCCTAGGTATTTAATTTTTTGCTGAGCTATTGAGAATGGAATTGTTTTTCTGAGTTCTTGCTCAGTAAGTTCATTGTTAGTGTAGAGAAAAGTTATTGATTTTTTAGTGTTAATTTTGTAGCCTGTGACTTGGCTAATTTTTTTTTTTATTTCTAGGAGTTTCATAGTGGAGTTTTTAGGGTCTTCCATGTAGATAATCGTATCATCTGCAAATAAGGAGAGTTTGACCTCCTCCTTTCCGATGCAGATTCCCTTTATTTCATTTTCTTGTCTGATTGCCATGGCCAGTGTTTCAAGGACTATGTTGAATGAGAGTGGTGATAGTGGGCAGCCTTGTCTTGTTCCTGATTTGAGAGGGAACGATTTCAACTTTTCTCCATTTACCATGATATTTGCAGTAGGCTTAGCATATATGGCTTCTGTGAGTTTTAGGTGGGGCCCTTCTATACCTATTTTTCTCAGTGTTTTTATCATGAAAGGGTGTTGGATTTTGTCAAAGGCTTTTTCTGCATCAATAGAGATGATCATGTGGTTTTTGTTTTTGCTTTTGTTGATACGGTGATATTACACTGATTGAGTTACGTATGTTGAACCAGCCTTGCGTCTCAGGAATGAAGCCCACTTGATCATGGCGTATGATCTTTCTGATTACTTGTTGGATTCTGTTTGCCAGACTCTTACTGAGGATTTTTGCATCTGTATTCATTAAGGATATTGGTCTGTAATTTTCCTTCCTAGTTAAGTCTTTGTAAGAAATGAGTTTGGTAGCTCTCCTTCCCTTTCTATTTTATGAAATAGTTTGAGGAGGATTGGAGTAAGTTCTTCCCTAAAGTTCTGAAAAAATTCTGCTGTGAATCCATCCAGGCCTGGACTTTTGTTTGTAGGTAGAGCTTTTATTACTGCTTCAATTTCCGTGTGTGTGATGGGGTCGTTCAAGGTTTTTATGTCTTCTTCACTTAATTTTGGTATTTTATATGTATCTAGGAACTCGTCCCGTTTCTTCCCGGTTCTCAAGTTTATTAGAATATAGGTGTTCAGAGTAATTTCTTATAATATTCTGGATTTCTGCAGAGTCTGTTGTAACTTCACCCTTTTCGTTTCTACGTGTCCTAATCTGTGCCTTTTCTTTCTTTTTCTTGATGAGGTTGGCAAGAAGTTTGTCGATTTTTATTAATTTTTTTTGAAGAACCAGCTCTTTGACTCATTCATCTGTTTTATTGTCTTTTAAATTTCGATCTCATTTATTTCAGATCCGATCTTTATAATTTCTTCTCCTCTACTGCCTTTTGGGTTGAGTTGTTCTTCTTTCTCTAGGTCCTTAAGGTGCATCGTTAGTGAATTTATTTGTGACTGTTCTGTTCTTTTGATGTGTGCATTTATAGCTATGAATTTTCCTGTAAGGACGGCTTTCACTGTGTCCCACAGATTTTGATATGATGTACTTCCATCGTCATTTAACTCTATGAAGTTTTTGATTTCCTCTGATTTCTTCCGTGATCCATTGTTTGGTCGGTAGTAAGTTGTTAAGTCTCCATGTGCTTGTGTATTTTCTTCTGTTTTTGCTGCTGTGAAGTTCCAGTCTTATACCACTATGGTCTGAGAGGATGCAGGGAACTATTTCTATCCCTTTATACTTGCTTAAGCATGACTTATGTCCTAGGACGTGGTCTATTGTAGAAAACGTTCCGTGTGCTGCTGAGAAGAACATGTAGTCTGTTGATGTTGGGTGGAAGACTTTGTAAATGTCTGTAATGTCCAAGTTTTCTCTAGTATCTTTCAGCAGTTGTATATCTTTGTGGATTTTTTGTCTGGTTGATCTATCTATTTGTGATAGTGGAGTATTAAAGTCTCCTCTATAATTGTGTTGGGGCCTACGTGTCCTTTCAGCTCTAATAATTTTTGGTTTACATAATTGGGTGCTCTAGAGTTGGGTGCATATAAATTAATAATTGTGATTTCTTCCTGTTCTAGTGTTCCTTTAACCAGTATGTAGTGTCCCTCTTTGTCTCTTTTCACCTGTTTTCATTTAAATCTGATGAGTCTGAGATTAATATAGCTACTCCTGCTTGTCTTCTGGGACCTGTTGCATGAAATATTGAGTTCCAACCTTTTATTTTCAGTCTATGAGTTTCTTTTTGGGTGAAGTGTGTCTCTTGTAAGCAGCAAATTGTGGGTTTTTTTTTTTTTTGATCCAGTCAGCTAGTCTATGTCTTTTGATAGGTGAGTTGAGGCCATTCACATTTAGGTATGTTTGGTGTGTCCTGCCATCATTGTAGTTTTTTCATGTTGTTTACTAGCTTTATTTTTTTTCTCAGCTCATTCTCTAGCTTTTGTCTCTCCCCCCCACCCCCCGCTGGGGTCTCTTATGTCATTGTCCTCTCTTTCACTATCCAAGTTTCCTTTGAGAATTCTCTGCAGTGATGGCTTAGTGGCTGCAAGTTTCTTTAAACTTTCTATATCATGGAGGATTTTAATTTGTCCCTCTAGATTAAAAGATAGTTTTGCTCGATATAGTAGTCTTGGTTGAAATTTGTGTTCTTTTAGTGTTTGAACAACATTGCTCCATGATCTCCTGGCTTTTAGAGTCTGGGTTGAGAAGTCTGCAGTTATCCTGATGGGCTTACTATTGTAGGTCACCTTCTGCTTTTCTCTTACCACTTTCAGTATTCTCTCTCTGTGTTGGGTTTCTAGTATTTTAATTATGACGTGTCGGGATGAGGTTCTCCTCTGATCAATATTATTTGGTGTTCTAAATGCCTGCAGTAATTCAATACTCATTTCTCTTCTTAGATTTGGAAAGTTTTCTTCCATAATTTCCTTGAATATGACTTTTAATCCTTTTGTTTGGTCCTTGGTCTTCTCTTGGATTCCCATAATTCTTAGGTTGTTTCTCTTTGAATCATCTATGAGTGTTGTAATAATTCACTTTCTTCTTTGTTTACTTTGTGTTCTTTATGATCTTTCTGTTCCTGCTTAGTCATTTTGTCTTTTAGGTCTGATAATCTATTTTGAAGTTGTTCGATATCGTTTTTATTGTGACCTGTGTGTTTTTTACTTCCTGTATATCTGTATTTATATTTTTTTTATGTCTCTGTTGTATTCTTCTCTTATTTCTTGTATGATCTTCATTATTCTTTGGTTCATTTCTTCCTTGATCTGCTATTTGCTTCTCATGGCTTGTTTTTAGCTTAGCTAGGTCTTGGCGTCGCTCTTGATCTTTGGTTATCATTTCCTGAATCATTTCTTACTTTAATTCCTGCTTTAATTCCTGCTTTAGTTCAACGTATTTCTGGGCCCAGAAGTTTCCATCATTTGTTCCATTTCATCTTTAGTTTCTGCACTTTCAGAATTCCTGGTATGCTCTTCTGGTGTATAAAGACTTTCTGAAGGAGATTTATTTCCACGTTTCCTCATGGTTCCATTGTCTTTGGTTGTCTCTGGTTGTCTGTCCCTGGATTCCCCCATGTGGTTCTCCCCAGTACGGCTCTGACTGGTGCTTGGAGAACACAACCTCCTCGCTGCCCACCAAGGTGAGGCGAGGGGCGGTGAAAATACGCATTCCAGTCTCACTAGTCTACTCCCATTTGGCCCTACAGGGTGCCAGCCAGGACCTGGGACCACTGTAAGGTTTCAAGGTGCAAGGGTGTGTCGCACATCCACTCAGACTGCTCCTATGCAGCTCTGCCCGGGACCCACTGGATCCTGCTTCTTCTGCGAAGTCCTGCAACACTGAGGCAAGCTGCGCGCCCAGAGTCCACTCCTACCGGCTTCCGCCCGTCTCCCGTGGTGGTCCTCCGCTTCCCCTGCGAGGTCCCATGACACTGACAGCTCTTCAATTCTTTTTAAAGGTAACCAATTAGGAAAAAGTTTAGGTATCCGATCCATTCCTAGAATGTTACATGGTACATTACTCATCAATGCTTTGCCTGATATTTCTGATCTATCATATAATTTAATTTTAATAGTAATTTCTTGAGCTAATTTCCTATACCTTGAATTTGGGTATTTGCTTTTGTTTCATTTATTGGCCATAAATTAAGAATAGTACATTGACTACCTGTGTCTATTAATAGTGTGACAGAACGTTCCTGTCCATTAGCTACTATCATCAATTGTATATGGGACCTGTTGTCATTCTCTGGCCATAAGGTGGAGCTAAGGTGGCACCTTGGAATGACAACCTCGGTTGGTTTGGTTGGAACTGCCTCCTGATCGGTTGGTATAGGTTGGGAGGTTGGTCTTGGTTTGTAAACTGCGTTGGGGCCCATGGTTTCTGACCTTAGTTCCCATTTGCTTGGGGCTGTTGTCGGAATGGAATTTGGGGGCCATTCCAACCCCTGATCTTGTTTTTTGGTAAATTTATCCTATTTCTTGGTGGACCATAACCTCTATTTCTCCAATTATTATGGCCTCGGGGATTATTTAGGGTTTGAAACTGGTAGTAATTCCCTGCAAGTTTTCCTCCCAAGTGCCGTTTTCAGCATTTATTTCCTATTTTGAGGTTGCTAAATTGGGTGGCAAAGGTTAGCACATTTTGTCCCTGTAACTCTCTTGCCCACCTTACGTAACCTGTGGCATCTTCCACCGTGTTCATGGCTGCCAACGCTGTCATAAGTGGCGTTTTGAGGAGCGGTGGGGCTCCAGTCAATAAAACCTTTTTCCTAGCTGGTGTTAAAGGGGCTGCCTTTGGGGTTGGTATTGCATTATACATCATGGCAATGACTCCTAACTTCCTTAAAATTCTTACGGCATCTTCTAAGGTTTCCCGTTTACTTGATGCTTCGAATTGGGTCCAATCAATGTTTGGGAAGGCATGCACCCATGCCATTTTGACCCAGTCCCATAGACTAAAGTCCTGTTCTCCTACAACTTCTTCAATAACATTTTCCAGTTCCTGAAATATAGCAGGGTTCTCTATAATGCTTTTGAGTTCATTCATCTCATGTCTATTTAACCTAAGAGTAGAAGCACCTTTGTCCCAGATCTTTAGTAAGTATTCTACATCTCTACTCTCCTTCTGTTGGAAATCCTGCTTTAAGTGTTGGAGCTCCCTACGAGTTACTGATTTCTGCTCCATTTTTAGACCGATGCTCTGATCTCCAGGGGTTCTTCTCCCTGGGGTTTGTATTTTAGTAACAATTGATAGGCATGCCTGTTTGTTGTCTATATCCTTTACTAGGTGCTGCAAAAAAGGATGTTTACCTATTTGGACTGCTTCCATTACCAATCTTTTTCCTTTCATCCTGTCTGCATCTATGTCATCTATCGTTTTAACCAACATAGCTGGTATTTCCTTCTTGGGTGCACAGGCCAAGACAGGTTCTACCACCTGGGTTAGTGAGAGGTATTTCTATATTTGTCCCTTTGGTGTAATTTTGAAGTTTTTCCTGAACTATTTTTTCACATGTCTTCCAATCTGATTGGAGTCTGCGTTCTTTAGTTTCTTTTTTTCCCTGTTTTTTCTGGTACTACTTTTTAATTGTAGACAGCATCTTACTCTAGCTGATATATTCTATCTTAACACTACAACTTATAACTATAACTATGAACTATGACTATGACTTCCTAAACTTAACTTCTCCTAAGTTACTTTCTATCAAGAGAAGATCAAATAAACAAGAGTTAATAATTTTCTATCTTAACATTATGACTTATAACTACGAACTATGACTACAACCTTCTAAACTTAACTTGTCCTAAATAACTTATAACAAGCAGACATCAAATAAACAAGGGCTCTATAACTTATTTATATTACTATATTCTCTGTTCGATCCAATTGATTAGCTATAGCTTTCTACCAAGTGATGGGATATTCTTATATCCCTGGCGCCCAAGGAGATCAACCTTCCTTTTTTGTTAATTCTGCCTGTCTCCCGGTAGGAAGCACACCAAAGAAGGGTTCTCAACTTGCTTATTAATACTATTCAACAATTAAATTTAGGATAGCAGAGATATCGCTAGTTTTCTTTATTTAATTTGGGAGGCCTCTTATATTATAATCCTTATAGTAAAGTTAGTACTACTGTCCTATACTTATATAAATGCATGTACACACACACACATTAACCAGCCATATCTGGCCTATACTTATATAAATGCATGTACACACACACATTAACCAGCCTTATCCTCAAAAAGGGAGAAGGAAGAGCGCCGGTTGCTTTCCTTTTTAATAAATTCCTTTGGCCACAACGTGGCGCTATAGTTTAAACCGTTAATTTATTTTTAAAGAGCAAACCCCCTATACTCCCTAGCTAAGGGTAATAGTAAATCTTGTATGGCCAACGGGTTCATCCTTCTGCGGGTTGAGTCCGGTTGAGATAGCGCGGCAAGCCCCCCAGGACAAGGGAATCGGACAATGCGTTACACCCCCTTCTGGTCTTCCTCCAGCTCCGGCGAAGGAGCCCGAGCTGCCTTACTGAGGTTTCGCACATCGACCTATCCCCAGCCTAGCAGAGAATGCCACCGACCTATTCTCCCCCATGCAGGCGAACCTACCACAGGGCACCTTCCTCACCCCTAAGAAGGGAAACTGTGGGCTTCAATGCCTCTTTTCAAT
>PVKB01006867.1:0-49465 GCA_004027205.1 Ctenodactylus gundi | reverse complement strand
AGCAACAGTGCATCTTGAATCAGAAATGGTGTATCCAAGATTAAGCCCAAGCAGAACCAGCAATTATTATGAGCTGCATAAGAAAGTGGGCCAGTTCTGCTGCCATTTGCCATATTTGTACCAAAATCCTCTCCTAGCTCAGATTTGTGGACTTATGAGCATCTCATATGACCATTTCAAGGGGGTTAAATTCTTAGCTTAGTTTACAGATGAGTCAGCTTGATATATTAGTGCAAGCCAAATTTAGATGGTAACTGCATTACAGCTGCTCTAAGGAGTACATTTCATAGTAGCAAAGACTGGAAATCTTTCTAATGAGTAAAACTATAATTGGTTCATTCAGTGATTCAGTGTGTGTAAGGGAGAGTGAGCAGTAATCTAGTTTTTTGGTCAAGGGCATGAAAGGGAAACAGTTGGGAAATTGATGTCATCCATAGGCCTAGGGGAGAGGCATGGACATATTGGAATGGGCCTCAAGGGTGATGGCTTTTATACCACATTTTAATACACATCACAAAACTTTTACTATACACTAGGCCTGAACAACCAAAGAGATAAAATCACACAACCAACTGATGTCTTTTGGTCATTTTCTTCAGCTACCATGGAAGAAGGTCAGTGGGTACATGAGTGGAATGACTATAGTGAAAGAGATAGAAGCTGCCCATTGGCCCAGGAGCATGGTCTCTTGGTTACCAAGGTTTGCCTAGCTACTGCCCTCTTTGTATGTTCAAATTGCTGGGAACAGAGACCAGTAATGATATGGTACTATTCCTAAAGAAGGCTAGCCATGTAGGGTAATTCTGTGGCACTGGTCCCTTTTATCCTGGAGAAATAAGTGGTTTACGTTCTTGGAGATAAGTTCTTATTAAACCTTTTTCTGGTGTTGATTTACCTTTTCTTCCCTTATGACCTCATCCCATAAAACTATCCAGTATCCTCTAGAAGGCCTGATCCGTAAGCAGGGGATCCCACACAAGACAGCATGTGGGTAGAGACTACCTCGCCTACCAGGCACAACTTGACTTACAGGCATGCTCTTGCGAGGGGTCATGGCAAGGATCCCATTGAACTATAACCTATTATTGCTCTTGGAAATTTGGGCTCCCTGTGTTTAGAAACTAAGAGGCATGTATGGTTTTCCCTCATTAAGAAAGGAAATAGTATTTTTTTTTTTTTTTTTTTACACAGTGGAGGGAAGAAAGAAAACATTTGGAACTCAAAGAATTTATTTAGGTATTTAATACCTTTTTGTCTGGTTTTGACCAAAAATATATACACACAGTAAGTCTGACCTTAAAGAGTATAGTTACCAGCAGCTCAGACTCCTCAGGAACAAAACTTTGGATCATATAGTCAGGTAAGACTAGCAGATGTGATATCTGAGAGTGAGGAAATTTAATATGAAGAGTGGCAGAGGGCCTGGTGCATACTTATTGTTTCTCCAAGATCATGGAAGTCATTCTTTCTATTCACCTGATTATTCTGAGATTTCCTTTAGGACACAAGTCCCATGAACCATGGAAGGGTTGCCCTAGTACAGGGTTGTCACAGAGCTCGTTTTGTTTTCATTGTTTGTTGTCAGAGTTTTATTCCTATATTATAGTTGCTGACATCTTTCTACATTTTCTCAGAGTTCTGATATATAATTCAGCTGTTTTTGTCTTTTAAGCCTCTAAACATATAGATGTTCAAGAGTATATGTAATTATCATAAATATTCCATGTAGCTTATTAAATTCAAAAGAAGTGTTTTAACCTTACACACTGTAGAAATTATAAACATAATTTTAAAATGATTAAGAAACTAATCAGAAACTAATATCATTCTTAAAAATAGTTCCTACCTGTCTTTCACTGTCAGTATTGATGTGTAAACAGGCGATGTGATTTTTGGATGATTGCTGTATGCTTTCTTACTTCTTGGTCAGAGTGATTATGTGAAACTGAAATGCAGTTGAAACCTGACAGAATTTGGTACATATAGTTGGCAATTTTTGTCTGTGTATGTTTTGTAACCTCTTTTTCTTACACTATTTGAAATGAAAACTCACTTCTTTTTGCTGCCAAATATCTAAGTTCAAAGACCCTTGATGATTTGGTCTAATTACACACTAAATACCAGTGGTTGAACCCTGAGTCATCTCACCCCAAATTCTGTTCTCACAGTACATCAAGTGGGCGACTCTTAAAAGTAACATGCATAAAGTTTTACACCGTAAAGTCATGACACGAAGCACCAACTTTTTAATTTGGAATTTTCAATAATTACCCATACCATTGAGCAAATTACACCATGCTCTTGACTTTTCCAGGGTAAACAACCTGCTTTAGATGCTGCACCACACTATTTTTTTCTATTCTTAAAAATAACTTTAATTACTTAAAAGATAAAATGTGAAGTAAGGAAAGAAACAAACATTCCAGGTGGAAAATAATGATTTCCCTCCACACCTTTGGGCTTCTATTCTGAGATGTGCAGCAGACCAGTGTTCAGCTTCATGCTGTTTTTCTGAAGCCCCTTTATTTATTTTTCATTAATCTGTCTCCCTGTGTGCCTGGAACTCAGTAATCTGCTCATCTCTAGCATGATCTATACTATAATCCATTGCTTCTCCCTCCATGCATTTTAATGAAGCGATTTTTGCCTCCTTTACATAAGTGCTGTCCTGATTTCATACTACATCATAACCATTTATTGTCACATCATTGAAAGCAAATCTATAAAGGAATATCTCAAAACAGGAGAGATACAGATTTTTGATTTTTTATTTTTTTATAGAGGGCTTTGTGAACTCACAGCATTTTCATCATTTAATTTTTGGAAGGTGCTCCAGTTTGGAAATAGATACTCTGGATACTAGCCCAAGTGGGACAAGCAGCCGCAGCCAGAACTCTTGGTGCCTTCATGTACCCCATACCTTGGCTGGGTGCTCTGAATTCCCACCCACCCCCATGTCCCACACAGAGCTGTGTGTCTGGGTTGGTTCTGTAACCAGAACACTGTGAACGAACAGTGCAGGAAGCACATGCTCCTTGCCATTTAGCTTTTGTCTTCCTGCGAGCCCGGTCTTGCTCCTGGTTCCTGGCTGCTGGCCTGGGCTGGGATGAACCTTCTCCTGCTCTCTCCCCACCAGTGTTTGCACATTCCAGGCCCATGTTTGTCTGCCTGGCTTCCAACCTTGTTCTCTGTGTGAGGTTTAATTTACCACCTTGCTCCGACCTTGGTGTCCCTTCCCTGGCTGTCCCCAGGGAACCAAGTTACTCCTTGGTTTGTGTGTCCCTCCTCCTCTTGCCTCTGCCTGCACCCATCATGGGTCTTTTCCTTTTCTCCCAATCTTCTGTCATATTCTGGGTCATTTGTTCATTCAGAATCCAATTGTTCATTGTCAAATGTATGTGGTCAATACACAGATAAATAAGATGTAGACTCTGCCCACGTGCAATTCACTGACTAGAAGACAAATAGATCCCCCAAAAAATAGATCCATATTTTTTTAAGGCTTGAGGCTTGTACACATTGGAGGAACTTGTAGGAAAAAAAGCAAAATTATGAGTATATAGTCAGTAATGCCTTGGAAGAGGTCAATGTGGTAGAAACACTTAAGCAGTGAATTCACTTGTGCTGATAAACAGTTTTCAAAATGATTTAAGTTCTAAGATAAAATATTCAGGGAGTACTTTAAGGGCACCAAGAAAAGTGATTAACTCATTCTTGATGTCAGGGATGGCTTCCTTGAGGAAGTTTTTCCTAGTCAGGCTTGAAGTCTGGATGTTATTTAGTTAGGTTACTAAGTAGATGAAACAGGAGAAAGGAGGCAGGGGTGAGGCAAGCATTGCAAATGTAGGGTCTCACGTGAGGCAAAGACTACAGTAGTGAGCCGTGGGTGCCACCAGGAGCTCCATTTTGCTGGCATGGAAAGGATGTATCTGATACAATGGAATGGTGAGATTGGAAAAGGAAGTCAGTTAAAAAACTGAATAAGTTGGAATTTGTGCTACAATACAAATTTTGAATTTTCTCATATTGTTTAGATTTTCCTCCCAGAAAAACTACCCTAGCACAAAGATATCCAGGTATGGACATTAGTGAGATGTGGTAGTTGTCCAAATAGGAGGTGATAAATTATGAAGTAAAAGCAGAACAGAGAGAAGAAATGAATGAATATGTGGATGAAATGTAGAATTGGTGAAAGCTAGAGAAAAGCTCCAGGCTGTCCTGCTCAGAGAAGTGGCTGGCAGGAGCCATACAAAATGAAAAATGGGGTAGGGAAGGGAGATGCTTTGGTTGAGATGGTGGTTAGTTGTGAGGCAACTCGGTGGAGATGTTCTTTTGGGAAAAGTAACCGACGTCTGATTCTGAAAACTGGTGAGAAGCCCAAGCAAGAGGTGCAGATTGAAGATGGATTGGCATGTAGGTTGTAACTGAAAGTGAGAGAAGTAATGCATTATTTTAAGGAAGTTTGGAGAGCATGAAGGGTAGAAACCAGAAAAGGGGGCTGAGGACAGTGTTCACACAAGCCATAGGGAGGTGGGAAGAGGCCAAGAGAACAAACACAGGTTCACAGCATCCAGAGTAGTTAAAAAAAATTCAGTGTGCCAAACACTGTAGTCTTGTGATAAAAAGACTGAATTATGTTCATTGCGTTTGTCAACAGGAAGCAGTTGGAGATTAGGGAAGACTTGGAGAACAGGTAATAGGCTTCTGCAAGCTCAGTGTCTGATGGGAAGTGGGGTAGAAGCATTATTCAGTGTGAGAGATGGAAGGAAACTCAGCCACTCTCTATCTATCTATCATCTATCTATCTATCTATCTATCTATCTATCTATCTATCTAATGTACAGAGGAGGTTAAAACCGCTGTGTTTCACTACCACAAATTATGCAGCTGGGTTTCCCCACATTTGGGTAAATCATAGGGGTCAGCATATCCACAATGCCACTGATGAGCCTCGTCCCAGGAAACCACCTTCGTGACCTTGGTATCTCCCTTGCCAGATAAATATCTATTTATTTATTAAACAATTATTTCGTGGAACTGGGGATTGAACTCACAGATTTCTCACTGAGCTGCATCCCAGTCCTTTTATAAAAAAGGTTTAATTTTAAGACAGGATGCTGCCACGTCACTAAATTGTCCAGGCTGAGCTTGAACTTTCCATCCTTCTGTTTCAGCCTTCCAGAGTGCTGGGATTACAAGCACAGGTCACCACTCTTCTGGCTTTTTTATTTTTCTTTTTTGATAGGAGAGATTTGAGCATTTTTGTAGTGCAAGAGGTTAAATATTCAGAATATAAGGTGGGAGGTGGGTTGAGACAAGGTCATACTGTCTTTGATACAGGCTGCCTGTTGTTTCTGCGAACCCAAACTTTTGACCCCTTGCTCCTTGTAGGACATTAAATTTGTCCCTTTCTAGGGCAACGAGTGCAGATCTGGTTGGTTGATCTTAATGGTCTTTTATGTTTGTATCAACTCTGAGGTTCAATGATTAATTTACTGATGCTCAAAGAAACATAAATACATTTGTTGGTCTACAGTGGTGGTTTGAGTCATGCTACCACAGAGGGAGAACAGAGAAAAGAATCAAAGGCGAAGGATGGAATTGCTCTTCTCCTCCAACATCCCTCTCCATTCTGCTGGCCTCCTGCCCTCTCTGACCTGCCCTGGCAGGGAATTATTTACTTCAAAGAGAAAAGCATTATTTTGGGGTAGAAAAACATCAGGAAATGGTCAGTTTTCTTTTACTTCCAGAAACCTGTGATTTAGGACATTAACGCTGCTGTATCTATTCTAGAAGCAAGGAAGAGCAAAAGCTATGTCCCAGAGGCCATCTCAGATCTGCGAAATTGAGCTCCCTCCTCACCAGCTGCTGAAGATGGAGGAGTTACGCACTGGCAGTGAATGTGGAAACACTCTTAAAACAAGAACACACTCAACAAGTGCAGGTATTCCCATCTTTCTGAAAGACTGTTTGTGGAAATATTTGCCTAAAGACCCTCTAGTGCACAAAATGAAGCAACAGGAATTCGAAGGCAATTTTGTTCCTTTTTAAAGCCCATGTTTTATTGCAGCGTGGGAAACCAGATCTCATTTTCTGCTTAATGCCCACTTGACAGACTTGGTGGAAAAAAAATTCACCTGCCCTCTCTTGTACTGTGTAAGTATATGCTGAAGCAGACCTGTCCTTGGGTAACCACACACAAATGCAAAGCACTTTCCTATGCTACCAGGCCTCCGTGACTTCTGTGTGAATAATAAACAGCCAGTGAAAACCCTGGGGGACCTAAAGCTCAGTTAGTATTATTGTTAGAGAGAATTTTACCCATTTCCAGGAGAAAAAATAAATCCCCTATGCTACATAGTTATAATCAGGGTGATGATGAGCTGTGTGCAAATAAAGAGGGAAAAAATTAGGATTCATGGTAGATGAAGTTCACTATTAGTGTTCAGAGATGCGCTGAAATTAAGAGATGTATGTAAAGAAAACAGCAGTAGCAATATAGGGGCATTGTCTTGTGTGATTTAAATTTAGGAATAAGGGAAGCACGTTTTCCCCCCAAACCTAACTAATCATACATATCTTGTTTAATGATACCTGAATATGTATGAAGTTAACTTTATTTCTCTAGTTCTATGATTTCCTTTTGTTATAAAACAAGAGCAAAAAAATTTCTGGGAAAGGTAGCATTTAAAATTTCTCATCATTTATCACGAAGTGGGATTGTGTGTCTGGCTTTTTTCTTGAAGGAGGAAGATGTTGCTCCTACATGGAGGGAGGTGGGACAGTAGTAGCGGGCTGAGGATCACCTGTGATTGCCTGCAAGTGTGCCGAGGGCCTGGACAGCCTGAGGTGTTGTGGCAAGGCTATGGCCCTGTGGCCATTTTTTTCTGTGCCATCAGTTTTTATTTTATTTTTAGGTGAACATATATATTGGATGAAATACTGTGATCCAAACTCCCACCCCCACCTCTATCTTGCCCTTTGTAGCTCAGGGTGGTCAAGACAGAAATTACTTAGTAAAAAAGAAACACTAAATAAAAAGCACTTCTTTTGTATTTTTATCTCTTATCTTTGTCTCTACTATGTATGCAGGTATAATGGCCCTCAAAGGGCTGGTACTCAGCAACAATCTCGTAAGTCTGAGGATAATGCCCTGGGACAGAGAGCATGAAAGAGTCTGGGCTCTGGGCAGCGCCTGTCTCAGCCTCGGGACCTATTATATGGGAAAGAAATGATAACTCTTAGTTAAGCCACTCTTCAGGTTATTGCCACTCACCGTTGAATTCAGTGCATAACTGAGGGTTTGTTCATGTTTTAGCTTTCACAATGGAAGGTGACTTGGAAAATTTGGCAAGCTTTGAGATCTGACCCCTCCCCCCCACACGTGCATGTACACATGTGCGTGTACACACACGTACACACATGCATATGCATTACCTCATCCAAATGTATTTATCAGGCATGTGATTTTCTGTAGTTTCTCTCTACTCAGTTTCCTGGTAGAAATACTTGCTCTCAAGTAGCTCACAATGTGTGATAGATCATGGAAAGGCCTGACAAAATATTTGAAAAATAAGGCTGCACAAAGAAGTGAGACTGGAAATATTTTGAAAGAATATAAAAAGTGATATAGAATGTCTATCCAAAGGATTATTGTGCAGAGAATTTTGACCTGACAGTTCATATATCATGTAGAAGAAAGCAAGTGAGTATGGTCCTTAAGTAGAAAGGATTTTACAGTGATGAGGGCCTTCTGGAGGGGATTTTTTTTTTTTTTTGAGAAGCCGATGAAGCTGACTTTTTGGGTCCCTTGTTTGCATAGACTCATTCCAATAACCCAGAAGATGTGCTAGACGTACATTCGCATGTTCTTAGGTTTTTGTAAAATTTGTACAATTAATTTTAAACACATCAACTCAGATCACTGTTTCTACCCAGCCCAGCTCCTCCTGCGTCGTACTTCCCTGTCTGTTGGATAGTGGTAGAATAACAGGCGGCACTTTTGGGGTCTGAGTAGGGGGACGTTGAGCTAAGGATGCTGTTAGTTTGTGTTTAATATGGCTTAAAAGGACTATAGTCACTTTTATGTGCAGTTGTGCTTCTTCCAGCCATTTCAAGTATGGATGGCTTCCAGAAATATTCCTGCTGTCCATTGTGGTATCATAACACTCAGATGTTATTCTAGATGTCATAGAGTATTATGAATATTGTCCTAAATTTTGCTGCAAGTTTTTGAGCAGTGTTATATACATACCATACATACCATAAACTGATATATACATACCATAAACTTTCCTCTCTTTACAATTTTTAAGTATAAAGTTCAACGTTATGGAATTCATTCATATTGTGCAGCATTACCCTCTCCCAGGCACAGAACTCTTTTGTCTTGTAAAACTGAGATTCTATACCCATTAAACAATAATTATCCGCTTCCCTTTCTCCCAGGGCCCAGCAGCCACATTCTTCTTTCTGTTTCTATACATTTGATTACTCTAGAAACCTCATACAAGTGGACTTGTACAATGTTTTTCTTTTTGTGACTGGCATAATAACCTCAGGGCTCATTTATGTTGCCACACATGTCAGAATTCTTTTAAAGGTTGAATAATTTTTCATTGTAGTATATACTAACTTTTGTTTCTCATTGATCTGTTGATGGGCATTTGGGTTCCTTTCACCATTTGGCTATTGTGAGTAATGTCGCTATGAACTTGAGTGTACAGACATCTTTTTGACTCCTGCTTTCAATTCTTTCAAGTATATCTGCTGTGTGAAATTTTAAGTAGAGGAGTAGGTTCTTACTGATACCTAATTACAATAGAAATTCTCACCTATTAGGAGTGTTTTTCTATTGAAATATATGCAATTATAAACATACCACATGTGGAATTTTTTCTTTTTCAATGGGAATTGCACAAAGTAGAATATCAGAACTTTATTTGCACAAATCTACAGCAGTACTTCCCAAAAGTGAAGATGTCCTTGTGTGAAGTCACATTGTATGCATCACAACTATTATGGTTTGGGTCTGAAATGTTCCCCAAAGACTCATGTTTTGAACGCTTGGTCCCCAGTGCAGTGTGTATAGAGGTAGGGCTTTTGAGATGTGATTTAGGTTTCCGACTTCATAATTGGCCTCATTGACTGATGACTTCATGTCTTAGTTACTTGTTCATTGCTGTGACTCAATACCTGACATCCACAAATTTAGGGGAGGAAAGGTTTATTTTAGATCACAGTTTCAGAAGGTCACAGTCCATTCAGGGGCAGCCGGCAGCAATCGGAGTACATGGCAGAGGCAGAGGTGGAGGCAGCTTCTCATGACATCACACACAGGCAGGCAAGTTGAGATGAGTTGAGACCAGTCCTAGTCCCAGTCCTAGTCCTCAAGGAAGGTAGGAAGCAGCTTATATATCCTTCCAGGTCTCCTGCCAGTGATTAGCCCCTCCTAAATCCAAGTGTGGAAGGTGTGGTAAACCCCCACTATACACCAATAATCCAATTTACATGGTATAATCCACCCCTCCAGCCTAGGCCCCCATCTCTCAACAGCCCATAGTTTCACAGACAATCCATAACATTCAAATACATGAGACTTTTGGGGGATATTCCAGAGCCAAGCCACGATACGTCATAATTTGAAGACATTACTGGGAGGTGAGAAAAATACTAGGAGGTGGTATCTAGTTGTAGGAAGTAGGACACTGTGGGTGTGCTGTGAACGACCACATTTCATCTCTTGCCCCTTCTGTACTCTCTCTCCATCCTTCCTGGCTGCAGAGTTATGGGTGGCTTCTTTCTGCCACTCCCTCTGCCATGATAGTCAGCTGCTTTTCACTCCAAAAGCAATGGAACCAGCCAACTGAGAATGAAAATCTCTGGAACTCTGAGCCAAAATAAAACTTTCCTTTTAAAAGTTGATTTTCTTGGGCATTTTGTTATAGTGATGAACAGTGGCAGAACACACCAGCTACCAGAATTTTTTGATTAATCATGCTAGACAACTATGAAAAATTTATGAAAATTATATGAAATAATTCATACAAAATGTTATCAAACAATATGTAGCCAATACATATAGAAAACAAGAATGAAAAATATGTGCCAGGCAGTTAATGAATGAAATTTTCTTGTTTTTTTTTTTTCCTGGATCTTATAGAACCTGGTCTTTTTTATGTTCTAAAAGCTTATTATTTCCTGGTAGACAAGTATTCTTTTTACATAATATATTTACATGTGAAATGTTCATTTCCACAGTCATGAAATTATCTATGTTTTGGGCACTGAAACCAGGATGTTTCCCTTTGGTGTTTTTGGTTGAAGGTCAGTTTCTTTCCTTCCCTGCCATTGGATGTCGCATCCTGCTTTTGTATTATATTTGCCAACTTCCTGACGCTCAGTGTGGGGGCTGTTCTCATGGGTACTCAAGCCAGGACTGAACAAAATCTAGCATTGATGGGTGTGCATTCAGTGGGCCCTCGGTTGTTAAGGTGCTGACTGCAGACAATGTGAAACCCTCTTGGGACAGCCAGTAGGGCATCGGTGCAGTGGGTTCTTGTGCAGGTTTGAGAGGTTCATGCCTGACTGAAGGTTGGCTAGCTGGTGAGTAATGACCTAGCTCTCCTGAGCTTCTTGGCACTCCTGGTTAGTTTTTAGTTTGTTGGCAACTTCCCAGGATATAGTCACAAGTTCCTTCCTCAACCTATAGTTACCCCCTATCTGGGACCTAGTTCTTTTTGTCTGGAGGAAATCTTCCTTTTTGTAGTATTTATCAGAGGTGTTCCCTGGCTTCTGATGTCTTTTCTCTTGCTTTTCAAAAATTGACTTCTGGCCTCTTAAAAATAGAGCCTGGATTCATTAACAGCTAAAAATCTAATTCTTCCTTCTTCAGGTGACAGGAGAGGCTGTTAATCTTCAGTTCTTCTCAGGAAAATAAGAGAAATACTTATATTCTATCCCCTCAAACAGCAAAGCAATGAAAGAAATACCATAGGGTTATGTTGCTATATTAAGACAGCCTTGCCTGACATAAATGAGGAAGTTAGAAATATTTTGGAGGTGGAAGTGAACCTTGAGCTTCTCTAGTCAACCTCAGTGGTGTTATAGATGAGGCAAAAGGAATCCATACCAGGTAAATGATGGTGCTGAGGTCAAACCCTGTGGTTACAGACTAGCTCCATCCAGACCTCTGAGATCCTGGACCTATATGTTTTCACTCTGTCATATTCAGACTGTGTGAGCTGAAGAAGTTTTAGGTGAAATTGTTGAATTTCATGCTAGTACTATCTTCTAAAACAAATACAGAAAATTTTTGCAAGAGTTTTCTTTTAAATTGAGTATGATCTCACTTATTTGATTTTGGTATGATGCACTTAAAGATTTAAGAAGAGGCTAGGTGAGTTTTAAAGTTCCCCTTAGCCTTAGTATTAATTCAATATAACTTTCACTCATATATCCTTATTTGCAGGTACTCTTGAGGCACCTTCTGTGAGCAGAGTGCTAGGCTCTGCACACAATATAAAGTTTTGGAACAAACAAAACAGGGTCCAAGCCCTATGGGGACTTAGAATCCACCTGGGGAGCAAATACTGACTTCCTAATATACAAATGCACATATAACTATTGATAGTACATAGTGATATAATTTATTAAAATTATAATACAGAAAATTGAGCTTTATTGCATCTGTATAGCCCAAAATACTTATTGGGCAAGATTCTTCTCTTCAAATAGACAGGTGTTATTAGGATTGTCTTGGAGATACTTAAGATCCATAAACCATTACTGTAAGTATTTTTCAAGATAGGGCAATCTCCCCATCTCAGCTATGTTGAGGTTTGAGTATACTTGTGTGTCGGTGTCCATGTGGGGCCAGCAATGGCTGAAGAGGATGCCAATGCCTCAGCTCAGGAAACAATTGATGTTAGTGTCTAGACACCAGGTACATTCTTTGGCCCAGGATTTTTCTACAGTTACTGCTGGTGGGGGGCAAAGGAATGTGTTGGTGGAGAAGCAGCAGGTAGTATCTTGCTGTTCTAGTCTGCAACCTTCAGACCAATAGAGCTAACAGAGTATTTTTGAAATCTACACTGGCTTCCTTTTATTTCCTTCTTACCTTTCCCCCAGTTTGAGCCTTGCCTGCATGTGGTTCTGGAATCCCCACCAGAAGATTCTCCATAGCTTGGTGTATGTTTTTATACCTGGAGAGGATCTGAATGAAAAGGATGAAGAGAAGTTGATGTGAAAGAGTTTGGTGTCTTCTAGAGATAGGAATGCACCCTGCTTCCTAAGCAGAGTTCTGGGGAGGCTGAAGGATTGCAGAAAGGAAACATTTGCACAGAGACTCAGGCAGGGGGTGGGCAGTTTTTAAGGTTTCTGTAGGTCTTCATGTCCTAATTGAGACAAGAATCAGGAAAATTATAGGACGTTTGCATGAACATCAGAAATGGGTCAGTTGAGAGCAGGGGTTGTCTTAACCATGAATGCATGACTATAAACCCAAACCAGATGCCTCCCTTCCTAAAACTTGGCAAGATATTGACCTCCTAGAATGTAGAAACTAACTTAGAAAAGAATTTTCTACTATCTGATGGAATAAGCCTTCTAAAAAGATGTCAAGTTTTACTACAGAAAAACAAATTTTATTTCTGGCACCTCTGAATTTATTCACTGAGATTTATTTCCACTACACCAATTTATTTTTGACCCAAAAATATGTTTTAAACAATTACTCTTGTTGTTGTTTGAACTGTTGAAGTTTCATAAGCATAATTCAGGTAAAATTGATAGTCTTTCTAAAACTGTGTGGTTCCTTGTGGTTTCCAGCCAATCTTTGGGTAACCACCGAGTTCAGAAGCTTAAGTCCAAAAATTTGATATGACACACCATCCTTCAGATGGCTTGGACTTTGCACTGGAAATTTTCTGGGAAGGTTGTTGTAGGTCTGAAATATTGTTATTCTATTGGAATTTATAAAAATAAAACTGAAATTTAGCAATGTGAGCTTAGCTAAACCCTTATGTGCTGAAAACAGAACCATTTTAGCAACAGGCAGAAAAGGAAAGAATAGAATATGGCCTAAGCCTGAATATGGTGTGTCTCCACTTTATGGAAGCAGGAAAGGGGAGTGAGTGAATGAGCCCACAGCTATGTCTAGAAAGTTTCTGGATGGCAGGCTTCAGCAAAGAAACAAAGGCCGGAAGGCCACTTCCTTTAGAGTGATTGAATGCCTCATGGCCAGGTCACAAAAGTGATGGAGGTTACCGAACACCTTTCAGCATTTAAGCTAGTGATTGGAAGATCAGTTTCTGCTCAGTTAAAGTCTGTGTAGTTAAAGTTCCCAGTCACTAGCCTCCTTTTTTTTTGTTCTTGTCATTGAGGTAAAATTTACATAAAATTAAAATTAAACAGCCAGGGAAACTTGGCAAGATCCTGTCTTAAAATAAAGAGAGAGAGAGAGAGAGAGAGAGAGAGAGAGAGAGAGAGAGAAAGAAAGAAAAAAATGGTGTCTAGGGATGCAGCTCAGTGGTAGAGTACTTTCCTAGCAAGCACCAGAACCTGGATTCAATCTTCAATATATATATATATATATATATATATATATATATATATATATATATATATATAATGTACCGTTCAGTAACATTTAGTACACTCTTAATGTCACACAGTACTCCCGATATCAAGTTCCAAAATATAAGATTTTATAAAATCCAAATGTTTTACTCACCCTACGAAAAAATCCTTCAGCCATTAAGTTCATTTTCCCTTCCTTCTCAGCTCTGACCCTGACAGCCACCACTGTAATTTCTATTCTTATGGGTTCATTTTTTCTAAATGCTTATAAATAGAATCCTATAATATGTGGTTGTTTGTAAGTGGCTTCTTTCATTCAGTATAATGTTTTAAAGTTTGTCTGCCCTATTGAATAGAGTAATTATTATTTGATATATTGCTTTTGATAGAACACAGAAAAAGTGAAAATTATATTTTTATTCCAGCTTTAGCAGGAAGATAATTAAGGTCCAGTTTATATCTTCAAGTAGGCATTTTCCTTTTTGATGTATTTATCCTCACTCCAAGTGGTCACTGGTTGTTTGGCCCACCTGTCTCTGTGCCCTGGCGAGAGTCTGTGGAGCACAGCCCATTCCTTTCTCAGCTTAGTGCTCAGGTGATGCTGATCCAGCCTCCTTCCGTCTGGGGACTGCACTGGTCTCTACCTGCCCCATAAGGCCTTCTGAACTCTTTGCCAGCAGTCGAGGATAGACACATCCCTTGAAAGGTGTGAACGAAAACTGCAGTGAATATTTATTTTATCTTGGTAAAAGACACATTGCCATTAGTACCCCTCAAAACATGCCCATGTTTGAACACACTTCTCCCACCCTTCTTGCCGCTTTTGTAATCAGGTCTGGAAGTCCTCTCTCATAAGGTGTTCAGCTGCATTGTCATGGCTGCCTTGATCTGACTTGATTCGGCCTATTTTCCTTTCAAGATCATTTTGACTTTGGGGAACAACCAGAAACTGCACAGTGCCAGACACGATAAACAAGAAGTATGACAACACACGCCCTGTTTTTAGAAGCCACCTTTCTGCTGGATGGCACCTGGCAGCAGCACACATCGTGTCTTTAATCACACCTCATAAAGACACTCACAAAAAATAACTTCTAAAAAAAACAAAGGAAAACATATTTAAATCAAAAATGATTATTTTGAGGGAGATTAATGACAGCTATTTTTTACTACAGTAAATTTTGTTTATATAATCACTATATATATTTTTAACTCTGTTGTCCAGTTACAGGGTTTCCCCTTGAAAATACAGAAATGAGTTGTTTTTTTTTTTTTTTTTTTCAGTTGAACTTGAAGCCAGGAGTGCAAACTGCTGGGCATCTCTGTACGGAGAGCCAAACCAACCCCAAAGAAAAGAGAAAAAGGAAGGATGTACGAGAGCTAAGCTGGCATCACTGTTGAGATGCTTTGTTCATTTATGTACTTGTTAGTTAGGAGACTTTTCTTTTCTTGCAGAAATTTGGGCTGGATTTTTGTCATCAGCCAACTGTGACTGTCAGGCACACACGTAGCCTCACCATGTGATGCTGAGACGAGTGACGAGGAGGTTATCCCTCCTGGTGCCTCAGCAGCGCTACAGAGTCCCCTTTTAAACTACAGACTCAGAACCTCTTCACCTTCATGGCTAGTCTGAAGGTACTTTAAGTGTACAATTTTTGTTAGAGTAGTATTGGAGAAGTAAAGTGATATTTGACTTTTATGTTTACTTACCTCTCAATTTATATCAATGTATTTAAATTGAGTATTAATAGTGTATGTTTACATGAAGAGATACAGTTAAGCTTCCTTCTCTTTGGTTTTGCATTCTTGATAAGGATACCTTTTTGATTCAATGACTGAAAGGTAAAATTTCATAGGATTTCACTATAGCCCTGGAAGTCATTTTGCCAATAAAAATACCTTGAAGAACAGTATTTTTTTATTATCAATATCTTTCTGATTTAAGTTGTCTGAAGTCTTACAAACAGAAGAAAAATGGCCTTCAAAAACTAGAGTAGCTTTTCCTCTAAGTCTTTCCAGATGCCAATGATTTATGCTAATAAAAACAGCAAGTTTTCATGTTCTCTAAAGACATCTTCCTCTTAATAACAAGATTCAAAGTTTTAAGATGAATGTCTAATGTTTTATTTAAAGTAACCAGAAGAGAAGTTTCCCTCTATTTTGTCTTTCGCTTTAATTGCAAAGAAGATAAATTATAAAAAATAATCCCAAGGGTATATATGTTATATATTTATATTATGTATACTTAGTTAACAATTCTTTACTTTGCCCAGAGATTTGCTTCACATTTGGGCCTTTTACAAATACTGCAGGAAATGAAACGCTTTAGCAAATGTAATCTTTGCATTTAGAAGTCAGTGTACCCATCCATAAAGATTTAGTTTTGATATATTTTCAAAAGCTTAAATAATCTAATCAGATATTGTGATGGTTGAATTGCCTTCCAAAACATATGTTAAATTCATAAACCCTAATACCTTAGAATGTGGATTTATTTGGAAATAGGATGACTCAGACGTGATAAGGTAAGATGAAGTCATGCTGAAATAGGGTGGGCTCGTAATTCTGTGTGACAAACATGTGAATGAGGAGGGCAAATGGCAGTGAAGGCTGAGGTTGTAGTGACGTGGTTGCAAACCAAGGAATGCCAAATAGTGACGTCAAGCAATCAGAAGCTGTGAGCTGGGCAGAGAACTTACTCATCTCAAAACAGAAAGTTTGGCCTCTAGCTCTCCCACTTCCTCCACTCCCCAGCTTCAGGCAATCACCATTCTTGTCTTTGCTTTTCTGAGTTTGAGTGTTTAAGTTCCATATATTGATATAAGTGAGATCTTAAAGTATTTGCTTATGCTTGGTATATTTCACTATCACAATGTCCTCCAAGTTCATTTGTACAGCCATAAAGGCAGATGTCCTTCTTTTTATGGCATAATGATATTTCAATGTGTTTGACTATCACATTTTCTTTACCCATCAGTGGATACTTACTTTGCTCCACATTTGGTTATTGTAAATAATTCTGTGGTGAAATGAAATTACCAAATCATGATAGTAGATCTAGTTTAATTTTTTTGTGGAAAGTTCTAAATGGCTGTGTCATTTTATGTTTCACTGGCAGTATACAAGCTTTTCAATTTCTGATATTTAATGTGTTGTCTTTTGATGGTAGTCTTTCTAAAAAAGCGTGAGGTGGTACCTCCTTTTGCTTTTGATTAGGGTATTAGAGTACTCAAAGTCACACCTTTGTGATTCAACCAGACACTCCCAGGAGCATGTTTTAGTAATCTGTTAGGTGTTTTCTTAATCCAAAGAAGTTGACAGATCAGCATTAATGGTTACATTGACCATTTCCCTGATGATTAGTAATGGTGACCATTTTTCATATGGCCATTTTTATGTCATCTTTTGAGAAAAGTCTGTTAGGTCCTTTGTACATTGCACATATATTTATCCCACAACCTCACCAACATTGATAGCTATTAGAATTCATGATATAGGTCATTTTCACTGAGGTAAGATTATATCTTTGTGATTCTTTGATTGCATTTCTCTAATGCCTAAGGATGTTGACCATCTTTTTATATATTTGCTGGCCATTTGAACTTCTTCATCTGAGAACTGCCTATTAGGTTCAGTTGCCCAGTTTTTAATTGAGTCTTTGATTTTGAGGAATCTATTTTTCTTCAGTTCCTTGTATATTCTAGTTATGAGCCTCCTGTCCGAGGTATAGGTGGTAAAGATTTTTTTCCCATTCTGTTGGTTCTTTCTTACTTTTTTGGTAGTTTGCTTTGCTGTGCAGAAAACTTTTTAGTTTGATATAATTCCTTTTGTTGATTCTGTGGGCTCTTTCTTTTGCATCAGGTATTCTATTAAGAAAGTTCTTTCTCATGCCTGTATCTTCTATATTTTTTGCCTATTTTTCCTTCAGTAGGTTCAGTGTTTCCATTTTAATATCTGGGCCTTTGATCCACTTTGATTTAATTTTGGTGCTTGGCGATAGGTATCTAGATTCATTCTTCTGCATGTGGATAACCAATTCTCCCAGCACCATTTGTTGAAAAGGTTATCCCTTCTTCAGTACATGTTTTTGGCCCCTTTGTCAAAGATCAGGTAGCTGAGGGTAGTTGAGGTTTTCTCTGCATCCTCAGTTCTCTTCTGTTGGTCAACCTGTGTGTTTTTGTGCCAGTAGCACATAGTTTTTTTTAATCACTGTTGCTTTTCAGTGTAATTTTTCATGTCTGGAGTGGTAATGTCACCTGCTTTTGTCTTGTCGCCGAAGATTGCTTTGGCTATTTTAGTTCTATTTTGGTTTCATATGAATTTAAAAACTGTTTTTCAAGTTATATGAAAAACATTGTTGGTATTTTGATAGGAATTGCATTGAATTTGTATATGAGTTTTGGCAGTATAGTCACTTTTGACTACATTAATTCTTCTTATCCAGAAACTGTAAATTTCTGTCCATTTTTCAATGTCCACTTCAATTTCTTTCTTCAGAATAAGTTTTCTTTGTGGAGGTCCTTCCCTTTCTTATTTAGGTGTACTCCTAGGTATTCAATTTTTTGAGGAGCTATTGAGAGTTGGATTATTCTCAGTTCTTTTTTCAGTGAGTTCATTATTAGTGTAGAGGAATACTATCTTTTTTGTATTCGTTTTGTAATTTGCAATTTAGCTGAATTTGCTAATTAGGTTGAAGAGTTTTGTGGTAGAGTAGTTCTAGGTTTTTTGTGTATATAATCATAGAATCTGCAAATAAGAATAGTTAAACTTTTTCTTTTCTGATATGTATGCCCTTTATTTCACTCTCTTTTCTGTTTGCTCTGGCTAGGGTTTTGAGAACTATATTGAATAGAAGTGGTGAAAGTGGACAACTGTGCAACATTTCTGAATTAAGGTGAAATGCCTTCAGTTTATCCCCATTTACTCGTATATTTGCGTAAGGTTTGGCATATATGGCTTCTATCAGTTTGAGGTAAGATCTTTCTATAGCTATTTTCTTTATTTTTTCGTATGAATGAATGTGGAATTTTTAAATAGGCCTTTTCTCTGTCTGTTGAGATTTTCATATGGTTTTTGTTCTTGCTTTTATTAATTTGGTGTATTATTTTAATTGATTTACTGATGTTAAACCAGACTTGTGTCCCACAAATAAAGCCCACTTGATCATGGTGTATGACCTTTCTAACAACTTGTTGGATTCTATCTGTCAGTATCTTATTGAGAATTTTTGCATCTATATTTATTAAGAAGATTGGTTTGTAGTTTTCCTTCCTGGTTAAGTCTTTGTCTGGCTTTGTTATCTGGTAATGCTAGCTTCCAAAAGTCAGTCTGGCAATGTTCCTTCTCTTTCAATTTCATGGAACAGTTTGAGTAGCATTGGTGTTAACTCTTCTCTGAAGTACTTACGAGTTTCTGCTTTGAATCCATCTGGTCCTGTACTTTTCTTTCTAGGTAGAGAATTTATTACTGCCTCAATTTCCATGTTTGTTTCAGGTCTATTCAAGGTTTTTATGTCTTGGTTTAGTTTTGGTATTTTGTATGTGTCTAGAATATATTCTTTTCTTCCAAGTTCTCTAATTTGTCAGAGTTTAAGTTTTCAAAATAGTTCCTTAAAATTCTCTGAATTTCAGCAGTGTCCATTGTAATTTCACCCTTTTCATTTGCAGTTGCAAATGATATGAGTTTGAACTGAAATGAGTTTCATCAATATGATTTTGAGTATGAAATTGAGATTAGTTTTTTCTTTCCTTCTATGGTTAGTTTAACTAGAGGTTTATCAATCTTGTTTATTCTTTGGAAGAACCAGCTCTTTGATTTATTGATTTTATATTGTTCTTTTAGTTTAAATTTCATTGATTTCACTTCTTATATTTATAATTTCTTTTCTTCTACTATTTTTTAAAATTTAGATTATTCCTGATTCTCTAGGACATTGTGGTGCATCATTAAATTGCTTGTTTGAGATGGCTCCTTTTATTTCTTTGATGTGGGCATCTGTAGCTATGCATTTTCTTCTTAAGACTGCTTTCATTGTGTCCCACGGGTTCATGTTATGCTTTCTTCATCACTTAGCTCTAGGAAGTTTTTGATTTCTTCCCTGAATCCTGTGACCCATTATTTGTTCAGTAGTAAGTTATTTAGTCTCCATGTATTTATATAGTTTTTGTAGGTGTTTTTGTTTTGTTCTGCTTTTGAGTGAGGGTCTCATTCTATATCCCAGGCTGGTCCTGAACTCAATATGTAGCTTATACTCTTGTAATTCTGAGGCTGTTTCTCTTTGAGTCATTCATCAATGGTTACACCTAGTTTTTTTTTTCTTGTTTTTTTTTTTTTTTATTTACAGCCCTCACTTACCGTATTATCCCATTTATTTCCCTTATCTTCAAGGGTCCAGTAATCTACCCTTGAAGTGTTTAAGATGATTTCCTGTGTTCTCATGGGAGTTTTTCATATCCTAGAATTCGGCTTTCATTCTTTCTGTCTACTGAATTGTTCCTTAATTACTTGCACTGCCTCCCTATCTCTTTATTTGTTTCTTCTTTATAATCCTGTAACTTATTATCAAAGCCTGTTGTTTCTTTGATTTTGTCTAATTTGAACTCCCTGTGCATCTCTAGTATGTCTTGCATGAGCTTTTTAGCCATGAGGTCTACTTCTTTTTTTATTTCATTTTCTGTAGGTTCTACTACTTCAGGACCCCTAGTATCAGCTTCTGTGATATCAATCCTTTCTACAGAGGACTTATTGTCTCATCTCCTCATGGTTCTATTGCAGTGGGTTATAAATCAGGCAATGCTGATGGACTCTGTCTCTATTTTATACATTATTTTATTAGACTATTTCTGCCCTTAGAGTTTCCTTGAGTTCATTCAGGCTTTAGAAACAATGATTATTTTTAATTTATTCTGTTATTAATTTTGCTGATATTTTGAATGTCCAACCTTTTGTTGATTCCCTAATCTCCTTCATTTTTTGGCAAAGGTGGAACAGATTTCAGAATGGTATATTGTCTACAGACAAATATTTCTTAGCCTATATTGGATGTAAAGATCATTGTCTACATCAACATCTACACTTTGAATGAAAATTTACATTACCATTGTTATCTAAGATTAACAATATATTTGCAGAACCTAATAGACAATTTAATATTATAATTCTATAATATTAACAGGTGTAATATACACTCTTAATATATTTAACTAAAACTAATATTAATTTATCAAAATTTTCTATTAATATCTGTATTACATTACAGTCATTAAAATAATAAAACTCTATATTGTTTATCTAGCCTAAACCAAACCACCAGAAATTATTCACCCTTATGAAGCTCCAATTACTATGCCCTCTTTAACAATGTGATAGACAATTGTATCTCCAGTTATACTTGTTACCTGCTAGCTATATATTTATGGTGACCAGATATTGATATATACACCCAATCCTCTCTTAACATTCTAAATTTGACCTATACTACTAATGAAGGTTTCTATAAAAATTGTTTGTTAATAACTTCTTACATGGCACCACTATATTATTGATGATAATGCAGAGAAAAATCTATGTCACTGATCTATTTCTAGCTAAATAATACACAGTTATTGTGTCCCTACTAGTCTATCTATATGGCTGTGTGTTGTTGATACTTAACAGTTCTATTAATAAGGGAAATTGGAGTAGAGAGAGCAGATTAAGACTGGGAGTTACCTTTGTGTATGTAATAGAAAGCAGGGAAGTGTTTATATGGCAGAGAAAAGCCTGACAGAACTCCCACCACAGTCAGAGCATAATAGATAAAGAAAAGCACTATAAGCAAGATTAAGGTGAGTTAGTGGAGTTATAAATGAAGTGGAGAGATTATGGCTTTAGAATCTATAGAAAGATTTATTAAAAAGGCTTAAAGTATTAATCAAGAGAGGACAAATTCAGAAATTAATAACAGAAAGAGAAACATGTAGAAGAAAAGGGGCCATAAAAGGAAAAAATATTTAAAAAATACCCAAATCCATTGTAGAAAAACAATTTCTGTTCATTATACCCATATAGAACTGTTGAAGAGGAGGTCTCCATTTACAGAGCCCTGGATCTCACATTCTGTCTCCGTAGCAGACAGGCCTCTTGCCTTGCTGCTGATTTGCCTTAGAGTGCAGTCAAGCAGAGGACCTGGTGTTTTCCCAGTTGTCTGTACAGGTGCCATGCTCCTAGCTGATCCCAGTAATGTCCGGCAGGTATGAGTGATCCAAATCTCCTCCCTGGACTTATCAGAATACATGGGCTGAGATTGTGATCCCTGTTCCGCAGCTCCACCATTGCAATTCTCCAGACCAGTTCTCAGTCCACAGTCCTCAGTCTGCACACAATTCCCAATAACTAAGGCCCTGCAAATGAAATCTCTTCTAACTACTGCTCTGCAGGTAGGATGACTCAGCTTTGTGACCTGCCAGACCCGAAGGATGCTATTTGGGTACCAAGTCCCCTAAATTCACTAGCACTCTTTAGGTCACCAACGGCGCTGTCTCATGCATTCCATTATACAATATTATTATAAGTAATGGATGATTTTGCACTCATCTTTCCTTTTCTGGCTATACAAGGTCTGTCTGAGTCCCACCACAGGGTATTTGGCAGAGCTTTGAAGCTTCCTAGCAGTAGGCAGGTTGATATAAAGCCCTTCACTAGGTAACTCCTGGGCCCAAGGATTTATGCTATGAATTGCTCAGAATGGTACAAATTACAGTAAATCAGCCATTTTCCCCCCACGGTACTATGTTGGGGCCACCATTTGTCATAGATTGAAATGGCCAGCAACAGAAGTTTTTTCTCAGAGCCCGTTTTTAAAGCTATAACATGTCAAAGGGACAGACACTGAGAGTTGCTCCCTAAATGGCAGAGTATTCCAGTGCCATCCCTTTGTGCATTTTTTAAGTCAAGTATCTTTTTTTCTTTTGCTATTAAGTTTTTTTGGAGTTCCTTGTATATTTTGATTATTAACTGGTTTTTAGATATAGTGTATGGAAATATTTTCTCCCAATAAATGATATTTTAATATGTGATGATTTCATGTCTTATCAAATTCATGAAAGAATCCAAACATGCAAGAATCCAGATTGACAGCCACCTGGAGGTCATTGCCTGCTTCTAGACATCCCTAGGCAGCACTGTAAGAATTGTTGTGATATTAACTCAATGAGGGGTTCGTATCTCTGGTTGCACATTAAAATCAACTGAAAGCTTTTAAAGACTCCTTACTCCACGTCAATTAAGTTAGAAATTCCAGGAATATGGTGAAGGCACTAGTAATTTTTGTTTTTATTTTTTGAGGTACTGGAGATTGAGCCCAGGAACTACCTCCTGAAGTATACCTCATGCCCATTTTTATTTTTGACTTAGAGACAGGCTTGTACTAATTCATTAATTGCAATCCTTTTGCTTCAGCTTCCCAGAGTGCGGGAATCATAGGTCTATGCCATTGGGCGTGTCTAACTATGTTAATTTTTAAAATATTGTCAAGTAATTCTAACATGTGGCCAGTGTTGAGAACCAGTGGCATAATACCATGTTGTGTGACTGCTGAGTCAAAACATTGCAATGATAAGAGGCAAAAGTAAACACTCTCCCCCACATCCCTCACAGACCTCTGCTTTTTGTCTGATTGGAGTTATATAAAGTCCAAGTAGAACTAAGACTAAGCCTGGTAATTGTCATGGTGATGCCCTAGATTTTTCTATCAAATCTAATCTTACTTAGGATGGAACAGTAACTCTAGTTACAACAGTAACTCTAGTGAAGTTAAAATATTTCTGTTCCTATTTATAATATGCAACATTAAATTCAAGTTTTGTCATGAAATTTCAAATACTAAAACTTTTTGAGATAGCAGATCTCACCTGAACCAAAAAGTATATTATTAGTGTAAAGGGTACTTGATCACAGAGAATTATCTAGGCAATCAGCATCATATATGGCCTTTAATGTCCCCTGACTACTGTGTTTGAATTCTGCATACTAATCACAGATTTGCAAATTTCTCTGCTTCTGTCTCATCACTTCCATCTTTGAATATAAAGTGAGAACAATTTGAAAATCATAGAACTGGGATGGATCTAGTGCTCTTCATTTACAATCTAATGTCTAATCCACTAAGAGAGTCAGGTGATCTGCCCCCCTGGCTGAATTCAGGAAGGCTGTAGTGTGGACAACTACAGCATCCTTTCTAACTGGCTCCCACCCACCACGCTGCCATGGGAAATCTTTCTGAGCACAAATCTGATCAAGTCACTACTTTTCTTACTTGACATTTTTTGATGAGTCCGCATTTGCCTTAAGTCCATACTCAGACTCCTTAGCAGCTTCACCTATGATCTGTTAGTGAACTGACATGATCATGCAAATGAATTTCTTAGACCTTCCATTTCTCTCTCTGAATCTCACTCTAATCCCAGGGTTTTAACTTTTGTAAATGCAGCTCTCCAGATGTATCCTCTTTGCCCCTGTATATTTGCACATGCTCTCTTTCCTAGATCCTCTCTTTCCCACTATGTAAGAAGGCCTTTGTTCCATTCTCTCTTTGATATAAGTTGTATCAGGTTTGTAATGCACAGGGGACACATCAGAACTTGTGGCACCCAATGTGGAAAGTGGGAGAGGACTTAATGAAATAAGTGTTGGGAGAGAAAGAGAGAGAGAGAGAGAGAGAGAGAGAGAGAGAGAGAGAGAGAGAGAGAGAAAGAGAGAGAGAGAAAGAGAGAGAGAGAGAGAGAGAGAGAGAGAGAACATGAGAGATCATCTATTTATCATTAGATGAATTTCAGATGTAAAGGCTTATGGCTTATGTTAATCACATTTCTCAGCTTAAGGCACATTTCTATGGGTCCACACAATTTAGTACTTAATTTAGTTTAAAAAATTTGTCAAAACTTATAAGAACATTCCTCACTTCTATTTTCCTGTTAACATTAAAAAACTTCCAATGTATTTAAGACAGATTATATTATTTGTATATTCTTTGTGTGTGTGTGTGTGTGTGTGTGTGTGTGTGTGTTCATGCATTTATAATATATATTAAACTTACTATTTTAACACCATACATGTTTCTGTGTGTATATCAAGTCTTTGTTCTTTAACCACTACAGCCATTATACTCCACCTTTCCATCTTCTCTTCCTCTAGTCCTGGTTTGGAGAGCTAATTCCCAGCTCTTTGTCCCCACACAAAAAAATTCAGGATGTATATACTCTCATATGTCCTCTTAGAGATGTGTGAGCCTATTGGACAGGATGGAGTCCTAGCTTGGTGCACAGTTAGTTTGACCAAATGATATTATAAATTTGACAGTCTTACTTTAGGGTATGTGTCTGTCATTTGGTTATGCCACAATCCTATGGTTTCACTATGGAATGCCCCCCCCCCCCCCCCCCAAGGCTCATGTCCTGATCCTATGCGACAATATTCAGAGGTAGGGACTGGACGGTGTCCACATCAGGAGAGCACTAACTGCATCAATGGATCAGCCCACTGGTGGTTCATGGTTGGATGAACTATTAGGAGGCATGGCCTGGTGGAAGGGTCGCTTTGAAAGGTGCAGCTTGTCTTCAGCCTCCTCCCCTCTGTCTTTCCTCCCATTTATCCCTGCTTCCAGCTGCCATGAGGTGAGCAGCAATCCTCTACAATGCCTCTCTGCTATGATGTTGGTGCCTCGGAGCTAGCCAGTCATGACCTGGAATCCCTGAAATGACGAGCCAAAAGAAATCCTTCATTTTTAAAGTTGTAGACATCTGGTGTTTTGTCCCCATGGCCGAAAGCTAATACACATAGCTTGTCTAGTCTCTCACAAAGGATGTTTTGGTTGTTTTCAAGTGGCAATTATGAATAAAGTAACTAATAACATATGAGTGTAGACTTTTGTGTGAATATAAATTTTCAATTCATTTGGATAAATACCAAAGAGCATGATTGCTGCATCATATTGGAAAAATATGATTAGTTATATGAGAAATTGCTACTGTCCAATTTTGTATTTCCATCAGTAATCAGCAAGAGTTTCTGTTCCTCTACATTCTTAATAGCATTGGTACTGTCAGTGTTCTGGATTTTGGTTATTAAAATGGATGGGTATTGGTATCTCATTATTATTTTAATTTGCATTTTATTAATGGCTTCTGATGTGGTGCATGATTTCAGGTTGGTGCTGAACTCTGAACTGACTATATAGCCCAGGCTGGCTTTAAACACACAGAAATGTTTGTCTCAGCCTCTTGAGTTCTGGGATTACATGTGTACTCCACCAATCTGGTGCTGAGGAATCAAACCCAGGTTCTTGTGCTTTCTAAGCAAGCACTTTAACTGCTGAATTACACTCCCAGCCCAATGACAGATTTTTTTTTTTTTTAAATAACCAGGTAAGTTTTGCAAATGCTTACAGTCTGTGGATTGTCTTCCCCCTGTCTTGACAGTGCCTTTCACAGAACAAAAGATTTTATTTTTAACAAGGTCAAGTTGATCAGCCATTTATTTCTTGTGTCATATCTTTGGTGTTATATCTGAAAAGACCTCATCAAATCCAAAGCTATTTGAATTTTCTTAAATGTTATCTTCTAGGTGTTTTATAGCTTTTCATTTCACATTTAGCTCTATAATTCTTAGTTAATTTTGTGAAACATGTAAGACCCATGTCTATATTGATTTGTGTGTGTGTGTGTGTGTGTGTGTGTGTGTGTGTGTGTGTGTGTGTGTGCTTGTGTGATATCTAGTGTTTCCAGCACTGTGGGTGGAAAATATTATTTTTTGCTTCTCTGTGAAGGATCTGTTTGCTTCTCTGTGAAGGATCTATCTATCTATCTATATATATATATTCTATTTCTAGGATCTGTCTTCTGTTTCAGTTGTCTGCTTGTCTGTTCTTTTTCTCAGCCCACCTGTCCTGATCACTATAGATATATAGTTAAGTCTTGAAGTTAGATACTGTCACCCTCTGTCTTTGTTCTTCAGCCTTGGGTAGGCTCTGCTGGGTTTTTCCCTCTCCATAAACTTTACAATTAGTTTCTCAATCCAAGAAATAGCTTTCTAGGATATTGACTGGAATTGTGTTTAACCTATAAGTCAAATTG
This sequence comes from Ctenodactylus gundi, assembly GCA_004027205.1. Lineage (NCBI taxonomy): Eukaryota > Metazoa > Chordata > Mammalia > Rodentia > Ctenodactylidae > Ctenodactylus > Ctenodactylus gundi. The sequence continues at coordinate 22,778 of PVKB01006867.1, read as the reverse complement.
GAAGAACTGACTTTCTTTTGGTTTATTTGCATTTCTCTGAATACTCATTGGTTAAGATATTTCTTCATGTGCTTCTTAATCCTTCGGTTTCCTTGTGAATTACTTGATCATTTCCTTTGTCTATATTTTCCTAGGGCTCCTGTCATTTTTAGTTGCTTTTCATAATTTCTTTGAGTACTCTAGAAATATTAGTTTCTCATCAGTTTTTCATTTTGCAAATATAGTCTCTCAATTTCCTCACTACCTAATAAATATTTTGGAACTACTTACCCCAATAACTTTATCCACATTTGTACACTGCCCTCATTTTGCTTTCATCAAATTCACACATTTGTAGTTTTTTTTTTTTTTAGTTTTTTTAATGGTTCTTAATTTCTAGGTTGCAGAGATATTTTCTCTCTTTTTTCTTCTATTAACTTTGTAATTTTTTTTAACAGTTTGCTCTTTAGTACACTTGCTGCACTCTGCTTTTGGTCCAAGAGTTACTTTACTTTTCCTCTGGTAATGAGTCAAATTTCCAATTGTATCTCCTAAGACATTTGCTCTTTCCTGTTGAGCTTGTAGTGCCACCTCAGTTGGAAATGGTCAGATCATGGCTCTGACTCTGAATGCATCTGGATCCGAGTTGGAGGCTGAGTCTTGTTGCCTTGGTTTATTCTTGCAGCATGCAACATGCATTTCTTTAGGATAAGGATAGTCTTGGATCTCATGATATAACATGATGAATTTTCTTCTTGAGTTTTCTTTTTCGTTGCTCATCTGGCTCTTTTGGATATTTTTTCTATAAAACATCAATTATTCACAAAATCAAACTGGCTCTTTGATATTGTGTTGAAATTATAGATTAACTTGGAGATAATGTTCATCCTTTAATATTTTGTCATTTCATCCAAGTATATGAAGTATTTCTGTGCTTGTTAGATCATCTTTATATCCTTTATTATAGTTTTAGCTTTTCTTTCTGGCAGTCTTGTGAAATTTTGGCTAATTTAGTCTCTATATGTTGTATATTATTAAATTGTAATGGTGGTTTATCTTTTAAAATACTGAATATGCCTCTCATAGCTGCATAAATTTGTAATTTTAGGATGATGTTGTATCTGGTGACTGTACCTTTTCAGATATGAAAAGATATGGTAGTCATTTTCTTGATTCTTCTGAATTTTACAGGTAGATGGTAACATGGTTGTCAATTATTTTTAATCTCATTTCTTTAAGTCTGTACTCTTTTTATATCATTTTGATCATGATTTCTAGAGTATAGTTAGTAGTGATAAGTCTGCACATTGCAGTGTTTCCAATTTTAAAGAGAACATGCTGGAAATTTCACCAGTAAGGACTGAGGTTGGCATCATGGAAAGATGACAGCATAATTTGAATCTCTCCACATCTAAACTAAATACTCAACTAGAGGACAATATCTAGAACACAATTAGGTGGCAACAAAATACCCTAGTGAATTCTAAATGTGCATATTTAAGGAGGGGCAAGTCACTGTCATTTTCAGTTCTGTGTACCAGAATCTGAGTGACACACAAAAAAGACAATAAGTGCTTAGATATAAACTTAATTAGAATATCCAAATCTATATGGGAAGCTACTTGAAACTCACAAAAGTCAACTTTAACAAATGCAATGTTTCTATTTCTTGGATAGAAAAACTCAGTGTCATTAAAATATCAATTCACTCTATATATTTATGAAGTTCTGAGGAATAACATCTTATATTTTTTCTCCCCAGAGCTAGACAAGCTGATTATAAAATTTACATGAAAGACCAAACAAGCAAGAAGAGTCAAATGCCCTGAAAATAAAGAGCATTTGGTAGAGCAGTGAAAAGGCTGATGTTGTCAAACTTTAAAAACAGCTCCCAAAACCATGTATAATTGACAGCTTGGTGTTGACATCGAAAGACAAACAGCCTAATGGAACAAGATAGAAAAATGAGAAATAGAGTAACACTGCACATGGAAATTTAGTATACTATAAAGGCAGCATCAAAAATCAGTGGGTTAAAGATAAAAATAAAAAATAAATATTTTTAATAACAAAAGAAGAATTATGGCTACTTACAAAAAGATTGATACATTTAAGAGAATATCACTGTAGTATGTTTCTATGACAGACGAACCTACTAAAAACGTTCTGGGTGAGTGCCTTAGATAACGTTTCTACTGTGCCATTGACTTTACATTAGAGCTAGGGGCTAAGTATAAAGCTCAGTCATTAGGAGGACACTTGCCTAGGGAGTGCAGGTTCAAACTCCAGTGCAACATACTAGTTGGGCATGGTGGCGCACACCTGTGGTTCCAGCACTTGGGAGGCTGAGGCAGGAAGATTGCCATAAATCTTAGTTCAGCGTGGGATACACAGTGAGTTCAAAACCAGCCTAAACCACAGAGTGAGATCTTCTCTCAAAATAAATAAATAAATTAGATAAGCTATAGCTAAATTATATATATATATATATATATATATATATATATATATATATATATGTATATGTATATGTATAAATGTAGTCCAGACTGTCTCAAATTCTCAAATTCTCCTGCCTCCGCCTCCCAAGTTCTGGGATGACAGGCACGTGCCACCTCATGTGGCTTATTTGTTGCTGAGGAATTGAACTCAGGGCTTTGAGCTTGCTAGGCAAGTGCTTTCACTACTGAGCCATGCCCCCAGCACTAGAGCTATACACTTTTAAATAAGTGGAACCAAGAAGCTGTGCAGTCAGTGCTATGATGGTAAATGTTTAGCACATACACACATGTATGTATATTATAATTTTACTAGTATGAAGAATGTCCAGAAAGCAATTTACAAGTAGTAATAAACTAGATAATACTTTCTGCTGCAAATTCCCCCTGGTTAATACATAACCAGAGAATGTCCTTGATTTCTGCTAAGCTTTTCTATCTGTAACCAACCTATTGTGTCCATAGACGGTTCATACATGATGATTCATCATGAATATGGGCTGATGTTTTCACTTATATAAAAAGTAAGATAGAAGTGAAAAGACAAAGATGTGCTGAATCGTGACTTGTTTGTCCATCCTGTGTAATGTCCTTGCTGAATCAAATAATAACTTTTAAGTACTGGAATATTGCTACTCAATTTTTGGGGGCTCTGCATAGTATAAAAGCTATACATTCATATGATAAACTTCTAAAAATTAATCTACAAGCTACATAGTTTTCTAGTATTTGAATAAGTCTGGGCCAGGGCTCAGCATACTTTTGTGTGGACCAGACAGGAAGTATTATGAGCTTCAGCCCATTTAATATCTGTTGTAACTATTCAATTGTCAACATAGAATGAAAGCAACCACAGATTCTACGTAAAGTTATGGTTGTACTTGTGTTCCAATGAAACTTTATTTACAAAAACAGGTGGTGGGCTGGATTTGGCCTACTAACCATGGTGACTCTGTTCTCTACACCCAACAAAAGAATATAGCCAGCCTTGATTTAAGTCTTGCAATCTTTGTGGTGTAAATGCTCCAACAACAGCTAATTTCATGCAATCACCTGATGTCACTGAAGGCAGAATTTGAAGAAGAGGTACACCAGGGCATCATCCTGTGGTATTTCCATCACACAGATACAACAGATGTAAGGAACCTGGGGGACTGGAATCTGCAAAGATGGGCTAAGACTTTTAGGTGTTCTTGTTTTCTCTCATCTAGACCATTTCCTGTAAAACACAGACCTTTGATCTCAGTAACCAAACACACACCTGGCCCAGGAGTCCACAGCCGCTTGTCCCCAAAGAGGTCAGCTACCAGCTAAATGACAGTGCCTGGCAAACCTTTCCTAAGATTTTCTTGTGATTCTCCTCATTGGAAATTCACAGAAAAGGGAATGTGGAGAAGAAGCAATCCAGCCCTGCCCGGCTGCCGCGTTGCTGAGCTCCTCCCAGTAGGCTTCTGCTGTTCCTGGCCTCCGCCCTGCTACCTCTGGAGGAGCTCCCTGCACTTACCTCCAGCTCGCTGGTTTACTGGCCCCCTTCTGCTGCTTGCTTCATCTGTGTCTCACGCCTACTGTTCAGCGTGGTCTTTCTTTATGTCTCTTTGTTTCGTGTTGCTGCTATCTGCTGTAAACTCCTCATACATTTGTTATTTTAATTTCTTGATTCATCTCTTCTCATAAAACTAACTTAGGAGGTTTACATAATTGAGATTGTTACCTTATACATTCACTGTATTTCTTTCGTGGTTTTCAGTTTTTTCCTGAGAATTCCTCTTCCCCTTGGCATATCAGTTGCTAGACATGGCTATGTAAGGGGTAAGGCTACACCCCAACCTTCAGTTTGATACTTCCAGGCCAGGAGAAATGGAGAATGGAGGCCCAGGGAGAAAGCCCAGGGAGCAGATCTTGGAGGCTACAGAGCTGATGATGACCCTTCCACTTTTTCTGCCACCCTCAGATAATTTATCTGTTTGTGTTTCATGCTTGTACCTGTGGGTTTCATCCCTGCTGCCCCGAGGTTTGGAGGAGGAAAGTTACAGCAGTGAGGGCCCATGGACCACCCGGCGGCACCCACCGCTGTTTTCCTTTCTACATACAGGGTTTACCCTGCCCTGGTCGTGCTCTCTAGGCACCTAGAGCCTAGGATGCTGCTGCTGGTTTCTGAGGTGACAAGGCAGGCCGTGACTCTTCTGGTGGCAGAATAGCAACATTGCTCTCCTTTGGCCTCCTTTTCATGGCCATCTCTGGCTGCCTTCTCATCCGCCCCCAAGGCCAAAGCTATTTCCTCCTTCCCCCTTGCCCTACCCAAAATAACAACTCCTGAGTCTTTGGACTTCTCATGGCTTTCTCACAGGGTTTTTATTTTTTTGTGGTTAGTTCCTCAACTCTGTTTCCCTCTGGCTTCTGTAGTTTCTCTAGGGTTGATTTTTCAGAGAGGAGCCAGTGTGCTATGTAGTTTTTCATCTTGACAGGATGAAAGAATGGTTTATAGAATGAACAGGTGTACCATAGAACGTGTGGAGTTAGAGACAGGCGAGGTGTGAGTCATAAAGAGAGACTACGCATATAGTGGGGAAAGTGTATTTTTCTGTTTTATTTTAGCTTCAATAAGTTTGTGTGTCTTTGTATGTGATATAAGTGTGTGTATATGGAGTAAGACTTCAAAAGTGAGATCGCGCTATGAGGATAGAAACAGGAATTCCTACCCCTACCCATTCCAAAATTCTGCTTCCTGGAAGTAACACTATCACAACATGTAATTTTTTTCTTTTTATTGTTTTCTGGTATTTACTTCTGTATTCTAAGCAAAATGCCTCTGTTGCTATTTCTTGCTTTTAAAATGTTGGCTCTTATCTTTGGCTTCCCACGTTGGAAGAGGAGAACTTAGCGCTTGTGCTCGTAGCGTTTCCCTTCCCACATGTTCTCTTCTTTCCCCTTCTTTATTCCATCTTCTCCTTGCAATCGTGTGTCTGTTTCTGTTATTGGTACTCAGTGGTTACGTTGTCACACCCACTGGAATGGTATTTACATTGAAGACATGTAACACATTTAGTATAAATTTTATTTTCTTAGGATTCATACTGGCCCATCCCTCAAGTTGGTCAGTGATCTCTGAGTGTCACAACCCCTTGGAAGCAGTGGATACATCAGGCAATCTGTCCATTCCTTTCCCTGCCAGTTGTGTGTACGCTGCCCACCTGTTCAGCACGCTGGGTTGCTGTTTACAGCTCCCCTTCAATATCATCTTGGGAAGGTCCTTTGCCTACCTTGATCAGATCTCCTATCTCCTACTTCATATCTCTTCTTTTCTTGATCCATTCTCTTGTTTGGTGAAGAAATTAACATCTTCTCATAGCTCCTAAGTAAAAGTTCGTAAGTTAAAAGTTAATCATTTGTCACTCAGGCCCCTCTTCCCAACTTCTGGACACACCTCTGCCATCATTTTGGCAGTTTCCCACTTTATACATTCTGCACATTCCACAGAGATTTTGCAGGTCACTTTCCAAGTGTTAGGTAGCAAATACCCTGATTTTGAGGGCACCAGTCAACTGCAAAAGCAGGATGTTCACAGTTGGATCCAGATTCCTTGAAAAGGTGGTAGGATTTGAGGCTTCCTTTTTGCTGGTTCTAATCTGGACAAGGTGGTACAACATGGTTTGGGTGTCCAACACATGACCACAGCACCTAACTTGGCAATCTCCTAACAATGGCATGGGCTTTGGGTTGAAGCTGGCACTGTGACAACAACTCCTTGGTCCAGTGGCCTCTTGTGAGAGGCAGTGGCTCTCTCCATGTCAGCTCCTGCTGTGGAGTTGTGGTCCCCCCCGGAAGTACAGCCACTTCCTCCTCTCAGTTCAGGGCATGCACAATCTTTATCTCGTAACTATCCTTTTCCATTTAATTTGGCTACAGTAGCTTCTGCTGTGTTAAATGAACCTGTGCAGTGGGCCTTGACTGCCTTCTCACAAGACATGTATTTGAATGGTGCTATAGATTAAATCTGGAGTGTCCCCCAGAAGTCTTGTGTCTTTGGAATCAGGCACTGCTAGAAAATAGGGCTTTGCTGGAAGGGATAGATGCTTGGGGTTTAGCTTGAAAAGATTATGTCAACTTGCTGAGATTAAGGGTTGCCCACGGCAGAGCTTTCAGGTTCGTGTTATTTGTGATTTGTGGGCCAAGAAGTGGGGGAAGGGTACTCACCCTGGGCACAGGGGGTCCAACTGGCAGCTTGAGCTAAGTAAAGAAAGAAAAAAAGAAACATTGTTCCTGGGAAAGCTCTAGCCTTGCCTGAGTCTCCAGACTCACTTGGCTCCTGTTTCACTTGGTTTCTGTCTTCAGTAGAGTGAGCAGCTCTTGAACCTCTGTGACCTGCCTTCACTGTGGCTGGCTGCCCCGTGAACAGACTGGGTGAGACTTTCTGAAACTGTGAGCTAACTAAATCTTTCCTCCCTTAAATTGAGGATGTTGGGTATTTTGTCCTAGCAATGAGAAAGTAACTAAGACAAATGGGAACACAATTTTAAATCAGAAAGCAATTTTCCTCCGAAAACACTTTTCCATTGTTTCTGGCATCTCATGGAGTTTCTAAAAAGTCTGAGAATATTCCTTTTCTTGAAACTATGCCTGTGACTTGCTGCTTCTTGCCAAGGCTCTTTTGTTTAATCACAAATTAGCATTATTCTTGAATTGTTTCTCTACTATCAAATCTACAAATGGTCATATTTTAAAGAATCAAAAAGTTCTATATATTCTCTTATGAAAACAGCTGTTTGCTGATTTAATCTTTCCCTTTTCTTATCAAAGCAACTACGAAAATATAATTAAGTGCTTTCTGTGCATGTGAAATGGATCCCAGTAGGTATTTCAATATTTTCACATTTGACCATTATACATAATTTCAAGGAAATATTATTCATGCAAGTAGATGACGGTCTTGATTTTAAACAAACTTTAGGGAGGTGAAGTTAGAGATCCCAAAAGAGCAGTTGTTGGTGAATTGTTTTTCTTCTCCGAGGAGTATTTTATTTGGTGGTAGGATATGAGCCTTGGCCATGAAATAAAAAAAAAAAAAATCTTCTAAGGGGTTGTAAGTAAGAGGTGTGGTTTTTTGGGCCTATGAAGTTCTTGACCCACGGAAACTGAGGAAAAAAATGTGGAGTGACGTGAACTCAGTCTCCCTCCTGCCAGCACACTCCTGTTAGGTTCTAATCTACCTGCTGCTCTGACAGGGGGTGGAGCTTGACTCCCCACTTCCCTCCGGCTGCTGCTGCTTGACGATTCACAGCTGTCCTCCAACAGCCCCAGTGATCTACCCTATAGCAAATACTCCTCACACCCCTTCGCACACATCCTGTCCTTGGGAGAATGGTCTTCAACTAAACCAGACAGGTGTCAAAATGGTCGGGATCACTGCTTCTGACCATATTTAAGCAATGGAAGAAATAGTAGCAATAGTTGGGAGGTGACCACTTCTGAGCTGCCTAAGCTGAAGCTGCCTCCGTGTGACTGCTCATTCTAAACCAACCAGCTTCTGTATTGCCTATTAAAACTTCCAGGCTTAACGCCCTCAAGGGAGAGCATTTGGCTCTGAAGTAGCACAGTAGGCAGAAGCAGGACTCCCTCCTTAGATTACTTAACTCTGGAGTTCTGAGACATATGGAAGAAATGAGGCAGTCTGACAGATAAAGCAATTTCCTGTTAATATGGATACCAAGACTCAAGTACTCATTGAGAACCCTCCAGGGGCAAGGTTGATTAGTATTCAAGACGCACCCTGTGAAATGAAACATACAGGTTACACGTATTATATTTTACTGCTGTCATTTCTCAATTTTTCTTGACAATAGCAACTCTGATTATCTGTTGTTTAATATATTTTAAGCAGTTGATGATATAGGGCTTGAGAGAGGAGAAGTGTGAATTACAGGAGCCTGGACCTGACATAATTCTTCAGTGCATCCAGTTGCCATGCTGAACCAAGGCAGTGTGTGGAACTCACAGAAATATTTGAATCCAGCTTGCATATTTCTTCCAGGCAAAACTGAATTTTTTTTATCAGAGGTAGCAAAAGAAAGTCTAACATTTTAAATCTGAAAACACAGAAACTCTGACCTCCAATTTCTTTGAACGACCACTAAATATTTAAATTCTAAGCAAAATAAATTAAATAACATTCCCTTTTCAACCACACATATACAAAAATACCCCCAAACTACAAAATAAGAAACTCAAACAAACAGAATCACCCAGTGAATCGAGCTTCATGCACCCTGGTGAATAACAGTTTCACGGAATAATGGCAAGGCTTACAGGAAGCAGAGTAGTGTTGGTCCCTTTCTTGGGAAAGAAAAGAAGCAAAGTTCCTAAATCAGGCCCCACATCTGGGCCTCTCTGAAAGGCCTGTCTGCTGTGTGACAGCTGTTTTCAAGGTCCTGGAAACTGGTGCTCCAGCTTAATCCAAGGTGAATTTGACCCACGGAATCTTGCAGTCACACTCAATTCTGCCACAGCCATATTTGTGCAAATGTGTCAGCTGTCCTGATTCCCTGGGTGACGTGGAGCTGTAGCTACGACTGTGACTAATGAAAGACACATTTGTCCTTTGTAGTTAGGGAGAAAGGGCACCAAGGAATAGTTCCATATATTAAATAGAAGGTGTAGGCTGGAAATGAACAAACTGATTCCAAAAAGATAAGGAAGATTATTTAAATTTGATAGCAAGTGGCTAGAGCTTAAAGAAATTTGAATGAGAGGTTCTAGTTAGGCATTTTTTTTTTCCCTAGAAAAAGGAAATCTCTAAAGTAAGCAAAAGTAATCAGAATGTATCAATTCAAGAGAGAACAAGATATGACACTTGGAAAGGAAAGGTAATAACAGCAATAATAATGTTCAAGCTCTGTTACTTTTTGAAGCCAGTTCAATAAAATATAATGTAACATTAACAATTTCTTGGGGAAAAATATCCAATCAACTGCTCTTCTCTTTTTTTAATCTAGGCTCTATATTTTGCATGAATTATTCACTGTTGTGGTTAGTCCCTTGTACCAAGTGTACATCTGTAAAATTCTGAGGTATTAATAGCAATAAAGTAAATCTATAATGTTTTGTTTAAAAATATGCTAATAAAAGCTTTATTTGTAAAAGATTATCCACGTTTAAAAAAATTAAATGCTTCCTCAATTTCAGCTATTGATTTCACTCTATTCAAATTTAGGATTCTTACCAGGTGTGCTCCAGTCTAGTACATCACATTATCATTTTCATTCAAAATACCCTATTCGCATCAGGAACAATTTTTTCTTCATTGTTTGCTAACCTTTTATTCTTTCCATAGACTTTGAGAGCTGGATAAGGGTATGTTACTCATCAAGAGTGAAATCAAAGTTGTGGGCAGAGATTTCTAGGCATTTCTGTTTACTTCTGTTGGGTAGCATGTGCTGACAGTAATGTTCAACTTGAGTCTATCTGGTGTAGGTCTGTATGTTTGATAGTCTTCAGGCTGTCTTGGCTTGATTATATATAGATCATAAAGTGATCTGTTGAGAATAGTTAAAAGCAAACCTAGGAATTAAAACTAACATTTAGCTTCATAACTAAATTGATAATGAACTACAAACTATCATAAAAAAGCATTTCATCTTATTTTATAGTTTTCCCTTACCTGTGTGAGTGGTCCAAGAGTTATTTTCTGTTAAGCTTTCTATTTTCCCAGGTTCCATTCCAGTCAGCAGTTAGTATTCTTCAGTGTCCAGGCTATCTCGTCAGAAGTGAGCCAATACTGCTATTTTCAAATGGTTCTATGTATATTAGAGTAATGTCTGCTGTGAGACTAGACTTTATCAACTGGGTCTGTAGACCAACTTAGATGTGGAATGTTTTGGAATATTATGATGTTCTACTCATCCTGTGAATCTGTGGATTCTACGCTTCCAATTTCTTCTTCTCATCTGAGCTCGTCTTCATCCACATTCTCTTTCCAGCTGTGGTGCAGTCCTTTTACTGTTGCCTCAGGTGAAGTGGTGTATTCCATCCACTACCTTTTGGATAATGAATATCCCCTTGGGAGGAATAAGGTGAACGCTGATTGACCCATTGAGGGGTACAAAGACATTTTCTACTCAATGCTATTAAGCATCTCTAGAGCACAAGTGACCAAATGTACACAGAAAGCCATGCAGACACCAGAACAATTGCAGAAGTATGGGAGAATTCTTCACAGATTCATAACCAACCTGCTTCCCTCCCTCCCTCTTGTTTTCTTTCTTTCCTCCTTTTTCTCCTTATTTCTTCCAGTTAGGAAGAAAGCTAACTAACAAAGCACAGAAGGAATAACTTGTGGATCCCTCTCCTCATAAATTCTAAATCCTGATTTTGCATTAGGTTCAATACTAATAGTGTTAAGAAATATATAAGAAGCTGGGCTTCTTTTCTAATCTGTTGAAACAGAATATTTGAGGATAAGATTTAAGAAGGTTATATTTTTGAAAATCTCTCACTCTTTGAGAAACATTTTAATGTTCAATGTACAGTCAGGTTTGAGGAAGGACAGCCTGAGCATCACCTGCGGTAGCAATGATGAGTCAATGTGACATGTGTTGACATCAGTTATATTGGAGTTAGTTTAGTTTAACTCTGTCTTTGACAGAAGGATACGTAGATAGATAAGTCTGGATAGATAGATAAAAGTATAGAAATGAGGGGGTGGGAGGGTAGAAAATGGAAAGGGATTGTAAAGTCGATATGACACATATGTGTACAAAACACCCAAATTCATTGTAAATACTATATATATATTAATAAAAATAGTGGGGAGAAAAAAGTATAGCAATGAGAAGGTAGTTTTTCATGTCAGATTGCCAAAGTTCAAGTCTTGACTCTATTCTTGTATGTTTTATTGAGCAAATTACTTAACCTCTGCATGCTTCAAATTATTTAGCTGTAAAGTAAGTGTTGACATTGTGCATGTTCTTAGCAGTGTTGGATATTTCAGTAAGATGACATGTGTAAAGCTCTGAGAACAGCAACTGGCATATAGCGAAGGCAGGTGAAATATTAATGAATATCATTATATGACTGTGAAACTATCATAGTTGTCTCCTAAAGGTTGAAAGGATTTTTAAAGATGATTTGGTCCTCAGATAATTTGGGCACTATTATGATCATCATTTTATAGTCCTTAAGTGATGTGTCTACCCAAGATGATTCATGATGAAAATAACTATGATAACAGTAATAAGTAATATCTATTGTGTGGTATACTACCTGCCAAACATTGTGCTAAGTAAGTATTTGATGTACATCATATCATGAATCCAGTATTTTTCAAACGTTAATGTGCACACATCACTCCCTACCACCTGGAGACGTTGTCATTAGGCAGATTCTGTTTTGAAGGTCTCGGATGAGGCTCAGGTTCCTTCGGTATTTCTAACAAGTTTCTAGATGACGGTAAAGCTGCTGAACTCATATTCTGCATGATACAGGTTTAATCCTAATGACGACCCTACCAGATAGGTGCTGTTTTCCACCTACTTTTACATATAGCAAAGTGGCAGGAATAAATAGTTTTCTCAAGGTGACAGGACCTGAAGGAGTAGTGCTGGGATTTGCAACTGCTTGTAGTGTTCTAGAGTTTACTTCTTTTCTTTTCTTTTCTTTTCTTTTTTTTGAGATGGAATCTTGCTCTGTAGTTCAGGCTGGTCCTTGAACTCACTATGTAGGTCAGCTTGGCATAGAACTCACAGCAATCCTCCTGCCTCAGCCTTCCAAGTGCTGGGATTACAGGTATGTGCCACCATGCATGGCTTATGTGGTGCTGGGGAATTAAACTCAAAGCCTTGTGCTTGCTAGGCAAGTGCTTTTACTGTGGAGCTATGCCTTTAGCCTCTGGGGTCCACTTCCTTAACTGCCTTACCAGACCCGGTCATGTGTAGAAACAATGGTATCTGTTATTTATTTGGCTTATGCTACTAAGCGTAGAACACAGAGCAAATGCCATATGTCATCAACAATTTTAACTTAAACCTTTGCCTAAAATAGAGACATCTATGGAAATTTAAAAAAATATTTTTAGCGGTAACCGTATCTCTGCCTTTTAAGCCTTATGATTTGTACTTTCTCTAGTCCATTGGAAAAAATCTTACACATTAAATCAATGCTCAGGTCATTCCTGAGCTGTAACACTCCTCCCAACATTTCCCCCATAATTATTATTTTATTAGTGTGTGTTTACAATACATAAAAATCTACGAGTGTTTCAATGTTGAGTCATTTTGTAATTCCAAGAGCAGGAGGACAACAGTAGTAAAGCCAGAGTGGAGGCCAGCACCCTTCTTGATCCATGGCCATTCTGTATTGAAAGAAACACATGTCTCTGAATAAATACTGACATTCACCGAGTTAAGGGTAAGCTGTTAAAACTGTTAAAACAAGCAGACTGCCCAATCCAGTGAGCAGCATTTCTCAGACTTGAGTGTGTACAAGGATCACCCAGAAGACGTGGTCAGACACAGATTGCGGGTCTCACCCCAACCCTTTGGGCTCAGTTGAGTCTCTATGATCCCTGAGAATCTGCATTTCTAACTTGGAGACATTAAAGCTGCTAGTCAGAGGACCATTTTGGAAAAAATAATTGATTTGGAGAACAGGAACATTCTACCTTTTATTGGTATTATTTGCCGTGCTGAGAATTGAACCCAAGGCCTCATGTGTGTCAGGAAAATACTTTCTTGTTTCTTAACAGTCCCAGGGTGTGTGAGGTAAAGTTGTGCAAGGCCAGCAGTGCCTCTGTTCCACTCAGTCTTCTGGGAACCTGGACTGACAGTTGCTTCTCCAGCTTCAGTATGCGTTCTTCCTACATCCCTCCTGTCATTGGCATCCCTGGCCCCAAATAAGTCAATGGACCCAGATCCGATCCTATTTAATCCTGACTTTGTTTGAGTAAACCACACTTTAGTGCACATAGACTTCTCAGCCACATATATGTAGTTTTGGTCTTCAGCTTTTCTGTCCTTTCTCTTTTCTTAGCCCATGTCCAAACCTTCCTTTGAGGGAGAAAATGATGCTTAATTTCCCAAAGTGGAGTTAGTTGACAGTCCTAGCTGTTGACTCTTTCAGGTATGGTCCAGCTTTTGAGCCCTTGTCAAACCCTTCTTGGCCTGCCCCTGGGCATAGCCATCCACTAATATTGACCCTTCTAATGGGCAGTCTGTGTTCAGGGCTCTCCATCTGGCCAGCAGAGACTCTGTGAGACCAACCTAATGGTCTGACAACTCCCCACATCCAATCCTAACTTTCTCTGTTCAGACATTACATCCCATGATAGTGAGTCTTCTGCTTTTCTAACTCTAGCTCAGCATCTGCTCCCCAGAGATCCCAGATACGGCTTTAAGTACTCAAGTGGAAGATTCTACGTCACCTAATTCAGTTTACTCTGACTGATATCTGGCTGGGTTTGGCTGGGTGCTCCACAAACATCTGTGGGCAGGAGGTGCTGAGTTACATGTCACCACTCAATAAACAGGTTTGTGTTGAATACTCATAGTCTCATATTTTCATAATGTGATTACCTCTTTTAAACATGTGAGATAAAGCAAAACCATGGTGGATTTTAATGACCTGCTTTTTTTTTTCTCCTTTGGTTCCTGTGGTGACTTGTTTGCCAGGTTCTAACCATTAGCAATTACAGGGTCATTGGGTGATGCCTATGTAATCATGGTAGAGTCATAAGGAGAAACATGTGTCACTAAAATAAGACAAGAAGTGACTAAATATATCTGATAAAAAAATTCAATGGCCATGAGTCAGTAATACTGACTGGAGTTCAAAACGCAAATCAAATTTTGGTTGAAGAAAAATAAACATAGACTGAAAGAATCTGAGGTCTTCTTTTTTTTGTAGTTTTTTTTTTAATAGCACACAACAATTTAGGTTTTGGTTATAATTTGAAATAGGAAGACAGGCTATTGTCAACATGATTTGATCTGGTGGACTCTCAGAAAGCTCTCTCCTCAAATAGCCATAAAACCCTGCATGGAAGATTTTTGTTTCTTTACAGTCTCACCTTGAACTTGTTATACAGTTGAACTAGAACTTTCAGTCCCTGTATCTCAGCCTCCCAAGTGCTGGGAATACCGGCATTTGCTACCATACCTAGCTTAAGTTTGGAGTTCTGAAGGGAGATGCAGGTGAAGGAGGAAGTATAATTTTTGAGCTGGAGCAGTTCCCCCAGAAGCATAGCCTTGTGTGGCTGCTGCATGGATGTGTCTGGCTGACAAAACAAAGACCAGGAAAAAAAAAATCAGTTCCAAGGGCAGAGTGAGAACTTTTGGTCTCTGAAGAGGAGGAAACACCAGAGATGCCACGACAAGGTCCAGAGAAGAAATAAAAGACAAATTCAATTCTGGTTAGAGCAGATTTTGTCTTCCAAAGAATTTTAGAAGACTTGTAGAGAAGCTGGAAGAAAATCACAAGGTAGAGGCTGAGCCATGATGTCTGTGAGATGACAAGAAAGTTGAAAAGTGCATTACTAGGTTGAAGAGGGGAAGCTAGCTACCAAAGAAATGGTGAGCTATTCTCTAGAAAATGGCTTTGCTTGATACAGAGAGGACAGAGGTTAAATGAAAAGTAGGATTTCTTGCCAAAAGAAAAGACAGACATTATAAATTAACAAGGGAGGCTGATTGAAGATAGTTCTCGTATGGACCAGCATGAAGTCAAGAGAATAAGAAATAATCACTTTCAAAGCTTTCTAGCCCTATAAGCCTCTGATTATTGAAAAAAATTAACATCTTTACTTTTCCTACTTCACCTGCAATCTGATGTGCATGAAGCGAAAGTCTGAGTATGTAGTTTACTAAATAACTAGCGTAGAAACCCACCAGAGCACACACAGCGAGGTGACTGTCACCCGTGGAGCTGCTAAAATGACATCAATAAATCATAAAATAGGCCCAAGAGGGCATTATAAATCATTTAGAGTTGTTATTAATATTTTAGACATGTTCATTTTTAGCAGTGTGTTGAATTTTAGTGCTTGCATTCTTTTTTAATTTAGCACTTGATAATTGAAAAATGAAGCTGTTAAAACGATCTTAGGTTATTTTTTTGCCAAACATTTAAGGATTAAATGGAATAAGGGAAATGCTAGCTGCTTGATTTATTCGTTCTGAAGATTTCTGCCTGGCAGTTTGAACACTTGCTCTCCTGGAGTGCAGGAAAGCAGTAACCCCTGGTCTTTCTTCATAAAGAAGGAGAATTAGAATCTGCCCTCCTGGCTGTGGACTTCTTGTAGTATGTGGCTGTGTAGTGGCTAGGGGGACCAGTTCACGCTGGTTTGCCCACGAATGGCCTGGTGTTAGCAATGAAATTATCATGTCCTAGAATACATCTCAGTCAGGGATACCTGGAACAATTAGTCATTCTAGAGGGGCCCAAAGAATATTTTTTGGCAGTATTGGCCCCAGGAAAAAAGGGGAAGTTGAATGTATTGACCTTGAGTTTCTCCCTTCTTTTTGTGATTTACCTCTTGGTTTACTGACTTCAGGAAAATTCCATAATTTAGTCTTTGCAACTGACTTAAGTCACATATTTGCTTCTGAATAATTATTGTGGCCAAGAAGGGGGAACACACTGATGGCTTGACCCCAAGACAGTCCATATTTATTTGGGAATGGGATAGTCACTTTCATCCACTTTACATGCAGGGGACAAGTGGAGGGTACCTCATTAAAGGAGAATTGAGAGATCTGCTACCAAAAGAAATGAGGGGAATGAATTCTGATCAGGAAAAAAACAGAGATGGACACTTGAAATAGCAATTTAAATTGAGTTGATTTGAAGATGAAATGCATTTCCTAAACTAAAAGGTACTGTGCAATTTTAAAAATGCTCTCCTTTTACTAATTGATGTATTGCTTCACTCAGAGTTTAAAAATGAAAGGCTTTGAAAGCCTGTGCTCTGATTTGATTAGTGGAACATTCAATATAGACTTATACAAATAAAAGCAGCATAGCTTTTCTGGGAAAGTAGAGGCGTGGCATATTTTTATTTGTTTCATTGACCTTATGGAAGAGAGAATCGTGGAGGTTAGAAGGAAGAGGGGTTGGGTCATATTGCATAGCAGGAATTATATGATTGGCCAAAAATGCTTTCCTCACTTCAAACATGTTCTATTTTTAAAAATATTGATTTTCTTAATATAAATGTTTATGTGCAATTTCAGCTGTGTATAATGTGGTAAGTGTATCACATAAGCATCAGTTTTAAGTGATTGCTACTTAACGTAATTCAATGTTTTTTCTTTTTTTTCCCAGAGAAAAATTTTTTTCTTTAATATTTATACTGTTCAAAAATCTATACATAGATTGATGTTAGCAAGATGTGGAACAGGAAGTTCTGGACCCTTTACTCCCTCCCACACAAATCAGGTCAGCAACAACTCACAGACAAGTTCCCTTTATGATGAACTTCTACAGCTTGTGTTTGCCTGGGGACGTCTTTATCTCTCCTTTATTTTGAAGAACAATTTTTGGGGGCAAACTAAAGCTGAGGAAGTTTATAACTACCAGATCTGCCTTACAAGAAATGCTAATGGGAACTTTTAAGATTGAAATAAAAGAATACTAAATACCGACATGATAACACAAGTATGAAGCTCATCAGTACAGGTAAATATATAGACAGATTCAAAATGCTGTATTATTGTCATGGTAACAAAAATCACTTTTAATTCTAAAATAAAAGTATAAAGACAAAAGTATTAACCTAACTATAAATAAAAAATGTTAAAATATAAAATATAAATAATAATATATGATAGAAATAGCCTCAAACATGACAACAGACATAGAATACAGATTGCAGGAGAGAAGTTACAGCATGAAGTTCTTGTACACAATTGAACTTAAATTGTTGTCAATGTGAAGTAGATTTTTATATTTTATGTAAGCCTCAAAATGAACACACACACACACACACACACACACACACACACACACACACACACACACACACACGTGCTCTTATAGAAGTTACACGAAAGAAAAAGAGAAGGAAATCAAAGCCTAGCAAGAAAAACAACAGCAGGGTAAGGTAAGACATAGATAAAGACCAAGAAGACTAACAGAATATAACTAACACAATGGTAATAATGAATTCTTTCCTACTGGTAATTACTTTCAGTATAAAGAGTTTAAATTTCCTAATTTCAAGACATAGATGGATTTAGTGAATAAAAAATGAGATCAACTCTATGTTGTCTATGAGAAATTCACTTTTTACTTAAGGATGTACAAGGCTGAAAGTAAAGGGACAGAAAAAAACATTAGATTAAAATGGTAACCAAAAAAAAGCAAGTCTGGCTGCAATCTTATTAGACAAAGTAGATTTTAAGTCAACTGTCACAAGGAACAAATGATATGATACAATGGCAAAATATTAGTCTCCCATTAACATTAACAGAAAATATGAACAAAATTATAGGCCAAAAGGATCAAGAAATACATATTATGCTGTCCAACAGTGGCTGAATACATATTCATCTTACGAATACACAGACTATTGTCCCAAAGGGATCATGTCTTAAGTTATAAAAGTTTTGCCAAATTTAAGAAGTTCAAAATTATTCCAGATTTTTTTTTTTTTTACTGCAATGAAATGAAAGTAGAAAGTAGCAAAAGGAAAGCTGGAGAATTCGCAAATATGTTGAAATGAAACAAAACATTCTTGAAGAACCACTGAGTCAAAGGAGAAATGAGAGACTGGAAAATACCTGGAGAAAAATGAAAATGAAATCCCACTATATTAAATTTTATGAGATACAGCAAAAACAGTACTGTATGAAAGTTTAGAATGAACAATGCCTATATTTAGAAAAGGAAAAAGATTTCAAATTACCACTCGAACTTTATACTCAAGAAGCTTATATCAATTCAAAATGAATAGAGAACCTAAATTAAGAACCTAAGTGTGGGATCAGAAACAGAAGTAAAGCTCCCTGACATCAGTCTGGTAATAATTCTGTGGATATCAAGCAAAAAGTGTATACAACAAAATACAAACTAAACAAGTGGCACTTATCTACTTAAGGATCTTGAGATCATAACGCTAAATGATAAAAACCAGACACAGGAGGTTAAATATCACATAGCTTCTAAAATATGAGGAACTCCAGATATCAAAGGTAGATGATAGGAGACAGGAAGCTTGAGTTTTAAGATATGGAATGGGAATCCAGGAACAAAAAGAAATGAGAAGACAGGGAGGGAAAAGAGAAAAAAAAAAGGGATTAAAATGCAATATGTATATGAACTGATTCCCCAAGCTGAGTGTAATTTTTGTTTTGCAAATTATACTAATAAAATAATAATTATGAAAAAATCTTGTATATAGCAAAGAAAATGGTAAACAGAATAAATAAAAATGTAGAAAGTGAGAAAAAATATTTGTAAACCATATTATCTGACAAGAGTTAACCTTCAAAAGAAATAAGGAACTTTCACAGTTCAATAACACAAAAACTTAATGACTTAGTAAAAATGGGTTAAGGTCATGGAAATAAGTTTTTCCAAAGAAAAAGATATGTAAGTGGGCAATGTAGAGAGAAAGGTGCTCACTGTCCTTAACCACCAGACAAATCAGAACCACGAAGAGAACATTTTTAATAAAAAAAAGAGCCAAAGATGACAAGTATTGGTGAAAATGTGAAGAAATTGAGATCTTTGTACACAGACAGCTTATGAAAGTGCAAGATGGCGATCACTATGGAAACATTATGAAGTTTTCTTAAAAGGTTAAAAAGTGGAGCTGCCACATGACCTAGCAATGTCACTTCTGGGTGTTTATTCAAGAGAATTGAAACCAAGATCTCAAGGAGATTTTCACATGTTCCTGGTCACACTGTCTACAGTCACAAAGATGTAGAAACAACCTAAATGTTCATCAACAGGTGAGGGCATAAAGAGGATGAGACGTAGATATCCAAATGGAATGTCATCCAGCCTTATAAAAAGAAGGAAATCCTGCAGGGTGTGACAACATGGGTCAAGCTTGAAAACACTGTACTAAATGAAATAAGCTTGTCACAGAAATGAAAAGATTTTACTTATATGAGGTATCTAAGATAGTCAACTTCATAGAATTGAAGAAATAGAATGGTGGTACCAGAGGCTTGGGGGCTGGAGAAATAGATAGCGAACTAACCCACATGAATAAAGTTTTAGTCAAAGAAGTTGAATGAGCTCTAGGATCCACTGCACATGTGCTCATCACAACAGAAAGTCATTGTACTCTTAAAACATTAAAGAGGGTAAATCTTAGATTAAGCAGTCTTATCATCACAAACATATAGTGATAAAGTGAAGAAATAAATCTGTACAGCCATTCCCATGGCTCAGGAAACTGCTGCTCCGATGTGAAAGCCTAGAAAGGCAATTTCTTCCCAATTTTGTAAACATCATGGAATACTCCAGGAAGAAGACAAGGGATTCCTATGTACCATCAGCATCCCCAGAGGCTTTCTGCTCCTGCTACCTTCTCTAAAGAGTTTCCTTAAGTCACATGGTTCAGCTCTCAGGACATAAAGTATCTGTGCAACGCATCCGCCTCTCTTTTAAGTTCCATTTATTCGTTCTCCGTGATACTAAGTGCTCATCTCCATTGAGGGTGTGCTTTAATTAGACTACAAATACATACAAATGGAAAAACCCGATGTCCTAAAAGACACAGACAACAAGCACATGAATATATACATATAATTTTATGAATTCTTTTTACTCTAGAAATGTGTGTTCATTAAAAATGAAAACAAAAAATTGGAAAAAATAATATTTTAAAAATCACCTACATTCCACCACATAATTATCAACTCTATGAACATTGAGAAGCCTATTTTCCGTCTTTGGAAGAGAAAGGAGAATCTGGAATTTGCATATTTTAAAATTTGCCTTTATAAGATAATGTTATAGAATTCATTTATAATCTGCTTTTTTCACATGGCAGTGTATAATTACTATTTCTTGTAACAATCTATTTCTTAAAGGATTTATGTTTTATTTTTCTTTCTCTTAAAAATTTACTTTAAAACGTTTTTGAACAGAGTGGAAATTTCTAAATATAAATGCACGGTGATTTTTCTCTACTTTTAGTATATTGCTGCCCCTGCCAAAAGGTGTTTGCATTTTAACGTTACCCTTCTATAGACAATGATTTAGTGCAAGGAAATAAACCTAATTAGTCCTGCGGGGGGATGTTTCAGAACAGAATCTCTTCATGCTTACGTCACGACGTAGCGACGGTCCACCCATTTTGTCTTAAGAGTGACCCTACTTTAAGGAAATGTTTCCCCTACCTCTCCTGTGAGCAGTTTTATACAAGAAAAGGAGGAATCCACCTCACTATTCATTTTAAAAAGCATTGATTACTGATCTCTGGGCTTGTGTGTGGCGTCTTCTATCAGTATCAGCTGCACTTCCGAATGCAACGCGTGCCTGGTATACCAGCTAGCTACGCTCGTGTTTTGCAGTGTGTGAATTTTCTATCTAACTTTTTAGAGGACACAGTGGCATTAGGTTTTGGATGGAGACAAGGGGCATCTCATATTAACATGTTTATGTGGCTGTAGATACCTTAATGACAACTGTATCTTTTGCTCCTGCCGGTGTATTTGGAGGGAGGTAAATGACATTCCACCAGGTGGACAGCCTCATCTGCTTAGCTTGGGTAAAGTAATGGCAGGGAAGGGCTTTGGAGGAAAGAAAGTGGCTGGCTAGCCTGATACTGTCACACTGAAAGTGACACAGAAGACTGAGAACCAGGGGATGTGCCAGGACCTATGGTCAGAGCAGGCCAGTGTAGGAGGAGCCAGCATGCGTTCCAGGAAGAACTTTCATCTGAGTGTTCTTTTACATGTAGATGATTTGCTTATGGGATCTCATGGGTTACAAAGGTCATAAAAAAGCGAGGTCAGGAATCTAGGCAAAGTGTGAGGAGGCAGATGGCAGAAACAGGTTTGGTTCTCACCTCATGCAAAAAGGGACAGTCGAGTTTATTGCAGGGCCTGGGATAAGCCTTAGTGCGGATTATCAGGCAAAAACAAAGTGCACAGCCAACACTTAAATATGGCTTCATATTTAGAGGTAAACGTCAGTTCTAACGTCACCACTAGCACATCCAGCAAGGCCCTAGAAGGAGCAAAGAAATGATTCAGGGCCTGGGAGCCTGAGGGAGCCAGCAACTTTTGAACTGTGACTTCGGTGTGGGTAGCCTGTTGGGTGCATGGTAAGGACTTGCAGGAGGTAAGGCTGTGCAGGCAGTGGAGGGTCTGATGGAGGAGTTTTACTTGCTGAAGAATTTAGATGCTTTCAGTAGACAAGGAAGAAATTGTTGATGGGTTAAAGCAAAAATATGACAAAATACGTCTTGTTGTGAAGATAGTTTTGACAGGAATGTAGTGGATTATAAAGTTGAGGAGAACTAATATGGCAGACAAGGGACTGTATCTGGCTATGACAGTAAGAAGTCAGTGAGCAAGGGTGTATGTTGTAGTATTATTTGCAGACCAAAACACTTGGAACAAGCTAAATAGAAAAAGAAAAGCAAAACACATATGGTCATGCTGTTATGAAAAACAATAAAGCAACTTATATATACTGGTATGTTAGTGAAAAGGGCTAGACAGAATAACATGTATACTATTACAAATGGATGAGTGAAGAAAAGGAAAGATAAAAATACGTTTGCATATGTACACAATCTACTGTTAAATTTAGTATGAGGGAGAATGTCAGATGCTAAAGGGAAGCATGTTTCACTGGATAGTGTTTTTTGTTGTCTGAATTTTTCCATGTGCAAGAATTACAATTTAAAATTTTTCTTTGAAAGTCTAATCAGATAGCCTATGTGAGAGAGAAGTTTTAGAACTTAATAATTCCAAGATATGGGGTTTCCTAAAAGCAAATATTTTAATTGCAGCTACCAGGGCTTACCAGTTAGCATACAGAAGCATTGGTGGTGGTAATTTCCTCTGTTCGCTGGGCCAAGTTGGTGATGACTTGTGAAAATGGGAAAGAGGAGCAATTTGGGATTAGGGTGTGTTCTTGAAATCCTTCCCCGCATGGGAGAATTCTCTGCAGTGACGTAGAATGCTACTTACTCTCTCGAGCCATAAAAGCCAGTTTTATGAAAATGAGAATAGGTAATAATTTTTAGGTGGTACCATGTTAGGGTGCTGACATTTGATGAGTAATACAAATTTTATTTTAAAATATTTGTTATGAAATTGTAATGAACATTGGGATTTCTGCTATATT